>JASDQU010752009.1:24645-49831 GCA_032191745.1 Picea mariana
TACTAATCTATAACAAGTCTTGGGAGGATCATGTGCGACATGTTGACAAGGTGCTACAACTAATAAAGGAGAAACAACTATATGCCAAACCATCCAAATGTTTCTTTGGAGTAAAGGAGGTAGAGTATTTGGGTCATATTTTATCTGATGAAGGTGTCAAGGTATACCCTAACAGGATTAAGGCCATGATGGACTGGCCGATTCCCAAAACATTGAATAATCTTAGAGGATTTTTGGGTTTGACAGGTTACTACCGCAAATTTGTTCGGAAGTATGGAAGAATAGAAGCACCTTTAACGACACTAACTAAGAAGGATGTATTTTCATGGACTCCAGAGGCAACTAAAACTTTTGAACAACTTAAAGAGGTGATGTGTAAAGCTCCTATCTTGACCACTCCAGACTTCACAAAAACCTTTATTGTGGAATGTGATGCCTCAGGAAATGGAATTGGTGTTTTCCTAATGCAAGAAGGAAGGCCCCTAGCTTTTGAAATTCAACCACTCAAGGGAAAGGACTTACACAAACCCATTTATGAGAAGGAAATGATGGCAATACTACATGCATTGAAGAAATGGCGCTCTTACCTAATAGGTAGGCACTTCAAGGTCAAAAAAGATCATGATAGTCTTAAATACTTCTTGGAACAAAGACTATATTTAGAAGAACAACAAAAATGGGTAAGAAAGATATTGGGTTATGATTTTGAAATCCTCTATAAAAAGGGGAAGCAAAATGTTGTGGCAGATGCACTCTCAAGAAAGGATGAAGATGTTGAGGCCTTTTTCTATGCTATCTCGATCATCCAACCTGATTGGATAATAGAAGCAATGGATGAATGGAAGAATGGCGAAAAAGTGTAGACTCTCATTCAAAGGTTGCAGCAGGATTACAGTGCATCAGATACATTTACATTGCACAAAAACAAACAATTATGTGATCAATCACATACATGGAAGTAAAATAATAAAAAGAAAATTCCATTTATATCTTCGATGCCGATATTTTCAACCATACACAATTTCCAATAGGCATCCACATTATAGTGTTGCACCTATGTATCTCGATTTTTACATATGTATACTTCCCTACCTTTATTCATAAGTTTTATCATAGGTATGGGCTCATATCCATGGGGGTCAAACACATAGATATAAACAACAATAAAAAACAACAAAAAAGAAGCAATAAAAAGAAGCAATACAATGCTTCCTGCTCCACACTTCACAAATTCCATTTTCTATACTGTGATATCCTAACCATGATTTAATAGGGAAAGTATTGCATTTTCCATTACTTAGATTAATGGTTAAGGAGAGTGCTATGTGTTGGGGTCTTGATAGGTGAGCTAGTGGAAATTTCCATGAGTAGGGAATGCATTCAAATTATTTATTAGGTTATAAGTTAGGATAATAGGATGATGTTGTTGGCCAGTTTGCACAGGTTATTGTACAGGTTTTTTCATTAATGTCAAACTTTTCGCTGAGAGTTCCTTTGAAATTTGGGAATTCAAAAATTGCAAGTTGAGAGATTCGAGAATTTGGAGATTACAAGTTGAGAGAATGGAGGCATGCTTCTTGATATACCGAAATGGGAATTTGTGATTCAATCAAAATCGTTGGATCATGGTGGGTCAAGGACCGCCGATCCAAATATAAGAAGAAATCAGATATCGGGAAATAAAGAAAGGAGGAACTCCAGCCTTTGACATCGCGATATGCAAAATTGAAAAACACAAAGTCCCAAAAGGCTATGAGCTGTCGATTGGAGCACAAAGTTTTGATGACATCAGGATCGTTTGATCACGAAATACTGAAAGGGACACATTTCACATCTTCTATGGTTTCGAGATTTTTTGTTGGAGGTCATGAAGACCTAATGGCCAAAGTACCGAAACCTCGACAACCATCCATCTCGATGAATGATTAAGTCATGTCCATTGGATTAATCATTGGAGGGGTAATATAAGAGTTGTATATGACTAATGATCTATCCATAAGAAGTTAACAAGAATCATCCGATCTATATCCACCATATCAATTGTGAAGCCATCAGATCATTTCAGGGATCGCGATTTGGAGTGTCGAAACAATGCATCACTGAACACCAAATGCAAAATGATGAAATGCTGAAATGCAAAGTACACGTGGCAAGAGGTCAGAGTTTTGTTGGATGGAAATTTAAGAGAGGAGTGCTCTATCTTCTGAAATCATGATAAGATGAGGACCATTGGATGCAAAGGACACGTGGCTAGAGATTATCATTTCGTTGACTGACAGTCAAAGGAAGAAAGTTCCCCAACCTTCTAACTCCCAAAGTGTGAAATGCGAAAACACCTTTTTTGTGTAGACTATGGTTACCACCGATAGTCATATGAGAGGGAGGAGCTAGCACGAAGCTAAGCCCCATTTCAGGGATCGCAAGATGAAGAGGCGAGATGTCTTCACCTCAGGATTTCTGATATGTGAATCGTGAAAGCGCCTTTTTGATTAAGCTTGTGGTCACAACCAATGGGAATATGGTTTAGCAAAAATGTCTTTCCAAAGAACTTGAGGCTTGTTTCTGTTGAAAAGTCAAAACTCAATGTATGCTCATTGAACGAAGCTGATTAATTGATGAAACATAACAAATGGTTGTTGTTCTTCTTAATGCCTTAGCCAATAATAATTTCTATAAGGTAGTTGTTTAGTTATTGTAACTAATTCTTTGAAGCATGAGGATTCTAATGTACACTCTGATTGTAAAAGAAATAGGGTGAGAGATTGTGGGTGACAAGTGGGGAATAATGGTGGAGTCGAATCTATGAAACAGTGAGAAGAAATGATGAAAACATAGCAAAGATTAAGGAGAGAATAGATATGTGCAGATTGATAAATTTATGAGGTTTGGTCAAGGATGGATTCTAATATGAATATACAAACATAGAGGACTTAAATGTCTAATATTTGACAGAGAAGATAAAGAGTTGGTTTGCAGGTTCTTAGTGACAGAGAAAGATTCCAGGGTGTTAGGGAGGAGCAAGGGGAGACTATAAAAGTCTCCTGTACAAGTTGGTGCTTGTACATCTGGGATTTGTAGCTTCCATTCAGTAGGTGATGAAGAAACAGAGGTAGCAGCCTCATCTTGGTTGTAGCTCAGATAAAATAAGAATGTAAAGAGGATTTGGAGCTTGCCTTTCATTCATAACAAGAAGAGGTTTTTCCCTTTTGGGTTTCCAAATGAAAAATCACTGTGTCACTGTTTTATTTATGTGATTGTCTATTTATTGATTAAATGTATTAATGAAAGTTAAATGTTAAAGGCATGCTTTATTGTTTAATAAGTAATCTGCTTATCAAATGAAATAAATTTTATACAACTGATTCACCCCCCCCCTCTTAGTTGACTTCAAGATTCAGAGCAGGTTACTTCAAGATTCAGTTTAATCACTGGAAGTTTGATCTTTAATAATGGATAAGAAATCTGATTTTACTAAACATGGATTACCTCTGTTTGATGGGCATAATTATGCTTTTTGGAGTATCAGGATGAAGTTGTTTTTGTAGTCTCAAGGAGTAGATGTTTGGCAAGATGTGTTGAATGAATATAAGGCTCCAACAATAGTTCCAACAGATGCTGCAAGGAAGAAACTCTATGAGAGTAATTCCAAAGCTATGTATGCAATACTTGGAGGATTGGCAGGTTCAGAATTTGTTAAAGTAATGCATTGTGAGTCAGCAAAAGAGCTATGGGACAAACTGAAGAATGTATATGATGGAGATACTAAGGTAAAGAATGATAAATTATAATCATATAGAATTCAATTTGAAAGTTTAAATATGGAAGAATATGAAGATATAGCTACCTATTTCTTATGTATTGATGAAGTAGTCAATACTATGAGAGGTTTAGGAGAAATAGTTGGAAATGGTCTTATTGTGCATAAAGTTCTTAGATCTTTACCTACAAGATTTGATCCCCAAATATGTTCTTTAGAAGAAAGAACTGATATTTCTACATTACTAATGGATGAGTTGCAAGGAATACTAACAACATATGAGATGAGGACATCTAATGAGAATCCTTCCAATAAGGAAGCAGCTTTCAAGGCAGCAAAGAAGGACAAGAAAAAGGTTGAAACAGAAACCAGTAATCATGAGGATTCAGAAGAAGACATGGAAGAAGCTAACTTTGTCAAAAATCTAAAAAGAGGTACTGGAAAGTACAAAGGTAAACTTCCTCTCAAGTGCTTTGATTATGGTAGAATAGGGCATTTTCTTCTAAGTGTCCTTTCAATAAACATTCTGATGGAGAAGAAGAAGGTAAGATCAAAAACCAAAAATATAACAAAATGTATAAGAAGCCATTTAAAAGAAATTATTATAAAAAGAAAAGTCTATTCATCAATAATAATAGTGAGTCCTTAGATATAGACGAAAGTGATGAAAGATCAGATATAATACTTTTTATGGATATGGAAAATCAGAATGATAAACTTATTGAAGAAGAAGAAGAAGGTGAAGTCTACCTGGAAGTTGAACTTGTAAGTTCTTTATTTGAACTAAAGAAAGTAAGAAGAGAATGTAAACAATTCAAAAGAGAAATTGAGAATCTAGAATATGAATTACAGAAATCAAATGGTTTAATTGAGAGCACTGAAATCACATTAGTTGACTTAAAGCTTAAAATAGAAGAGGCTAGAGTGACTGAAGAAGCTCTAACTAAAATGCTTGCAGAAAACGATCAGGAAAATGAAGGTTTAAAATTCGAAGTAGTCTCATTAAGAAATAAAGTATAGGAAAATAACATGAATCATAGTTCTCAAGTGTTGGATCAAATTATTTGTAGTCAAAGATCAACATATGATAAGAATGGAGTTGGTTATAAATCTACAGTAACTAATGGATGTTCTAGTTCAAGTGTTGAGAACTAAGGAATAGAGGATAATCATAAGAAAATTACTAGCAAGAAGATTGAATCAGAAAGGAAAGAAGAGAATAAGGCTTCAACACTGCATAGAAGAAGTTATGGAAGACATCAAAACAAGTTTGAAGGCTATTGTTTATTTTGTTATAAGTATGGACATAAGGTTTCATTTTGTAATAGTTTCTCAAGAAAGATAAATTCACATAACAATCATGAAAGGTCTAATTTTGAATATGGAAGAAGACATACTAAAACGAGTCAAAATAATATAAACTATTCTTACAACATATTTGACACTTTAAGATATGAGATCGAATGTTATAAGTATAACAACTTTGGGCATATGTCAAGAAATTGTCCTATGAATTTTCAGAAACTTAATGAACCTATTTACACAGATCTGAAAACCAAATATTGGAAAAAGAAAAGTGAAAATCTGAACACTTAAAAATACATCATAGCTCTACAAGAAGATCATAAAGTTAAGTGGTGTGTGGAAAGTGGATGCTCAAAACATATGACAAGAAGAAAACAAATCTTTGATTATTTAGATGAAAGAAAAGAAGGTTCAGTCACATTTGGTAATGATCAATTAGCTCGAATAGTTGGAAGAGGCACTGTTTGTTTGAACAAAGACATAATGGCTGAAAATGTTTTAATGGCTGAAAATATGGAAAATAACTTGTTGAGTGTAAGTCAAACATGTGATAAAGGGAATCTTATGATATTTGATTCTAAACAATGTCAAATCAGGGATGTTAAAACAAATCAGTTAGTTGGAACAACTACAAGGACATCAAATAACATATACATTTTAGATGAGAAGGATGAAAATTGCTATCTTGGACATGAAGATGAAAGCTAGTTGTGGCATAAAAGACTTGGGCATATTAACTTTGACAATCTGATTTAGTAAAATAAAAAGGAGGCAATAAGGAACTTACATGTCATAAAGAATCTTTCCAACTCTATTTGTAAGCAATGTCAACATGGTAAACAAACTAGAGTCAAGTTTAAAACAAAGGAATATTCTACAAAAAAAACTTTGGAAATAATACATGTTGATGTATGTGTACCTTTGAGGACAATAGGTTTAAATGGTGAAAGATACTTTATGTTATTTGTGGATGATTTTACTCGAATGACTTGGTTGTTTTTATTGAAAAAGAAGTCTGAAACTTTTAGTCGCTTTCAAGTTTTCAAAGAATTGACTGAAAAATGAAATTGATATGAATATTAAGTACTTAAGTTAAGACAATGGAGGAGAGTGTGTCAAAAGAATTTAAAAATTACTGTGTTGAAAATGGAATTAAAAGGCATTTCTCTGTTACAGAAACACCTCAGCAAAATGGTGTTGTTGAAAGAAAAAACAGAATTGTTATGGAAATGGAAAGAACAATGTTAAATGAGTCCAAATTGAATGACATGTTTTGGCCTCAAGATGTTCATACCGTTGTACACATCTTGAATAGAAGTTTTCTAAGAAATAATACTGATAAGACACCCTATCAATTATGGAAAGGAAGACCAGCAAACATAAAACATTTTAGAATTTTTGGGAGTACGTGTTACATCAAAAGAATTAACAAAGATCTAGGAAAATTAGACTCTAGAACTGATGAAGGCCTATTAGTTGGATATTCATGTTCAAGAAAGGCTTATAAATGCTATAATTTCAGATTAAGAAAGATTGTTGAATCTATAGATGCAAGGTTTGATGAGTCCTCATTTTTGAAATCAAAATCTAAATAAAAGGATCAACATGAAATATATGGAAAACATAATATGGATGAAAAAGTAAGTGAAACAGAAGAAACTAAGGTTGTTGACAGTGAACAATTAAATCCTACTTTGATACAGGGTACAACTCCATCCAAAAGCATGACTCCATCAAAGACTCCAAGCAAGAGAATACAGAAAAATCACCGTGAAGAACAGATAATTGGTGACTTAAATGTAGGTGTTGGAACAAGAAGCAGAAGGCAAGAATCCACCTCAACTCATGAATAGGTATCTTTACTTTCTCTGATTGAACCCAAAAGTATTGAAGAAGAAATTAAATATGAATATTGGATGAAAGAAATGAATGAATAACTTAGTCAAATAGAAAAAAATAAGAATTGGTTCCTAGACCTTTGAATAAGAATGTCATAGGGGATAAATGGGTTTTCAGAAATAAGATGGATGAAGCAGGTAAAATAACTAGAAATAAGGCTAGATTGGTTTGTAAAGGGTATGCACAGGTAGAAGGAATAGATTATAGAGAAACGTTTTCTCCTGTTACAAGAATGGAATCCATTATACTGATTCTAGCTTATGTTATTTCTAAACACATTAAAGTTTATCAAATGGATGTAAAGTCTTCATTTTTGAATGGTGATTTAGAGGAAGAAGTATATATGGAACAACCAGATGGTTTTTAGGTATAACAAGCAGAACAATATGTTTACAGGCTGAAAAAGGCATTATATGGGTTGAAGCAAGCACCAAGGGCTTGGTATTCCAGACTTGACAATTAATTGAGGCAACAAGGATTCAGGAAAGGTAACACTGATAGTCATCTATATATTAAATAAGAAAATGATAGCCTGATCATTGTTGAGATATATGTATATGATATCATTTTTGGTAGTGATGATAATAGGCTCAATAAACAGTTTGCTTAAAGTATGCAGAAAGAGTTTGAGATGTCCATGCTAGGAGAAATGAAGTTTTTCTTAGGTTTGCAAATTACTCAATCTAATAAAGGTATTTCCATTTCTCAAACCAAGTATATCAATGAAAAACTTAAGAAATTTTAGATGGAAGATTCTAAACCAGTTGGCACTCCCATGGTTACTGGCTGTAAATTAAGTAAGTTTGATGATACTAAAGATGTTGATCACAAAATATACAGATCTATGATTGGTAGTATTCTTTATGCTACAGCTACAAGACCTGATATTATTCATGCAGTTTGTCATGTTGGTAGGTTTCAGGCTTCACCAAAAACTTCTCATCTACTTGCATTCAAAAGAATTTTCAGATATCTTAAAGGAACAAAAGAATATGGTTTGTGGTATCCTACAGGTAATCAACTTGATTTATATGCTTTCACTGATGTTTATTGGGCAGGTTGTGTATAAAGTCATTAAAATGGAATATGTTGGCACAAAGGATCAAATTGCATATGTATTTACTAAACCTTTACCTAAAATGCAATTTGAAAGTCTCAGGGATCAGATGGGGGCTTACCCTCTTTAATTTCATTTCATTCTCAAGATTGCAAGGGCTTCATTCTAAAATTAGACTACATAGGTTTATTGGCTATTATTGATAGGGGGAGTTGTTGCTGAAATGATACATCTTTGCAAGTGGTTTTTCTTTACTCAGAGAGCGTATGGTTGATTCCTTTGCCATAGATGTCAATAGGGGGAGAAGAGATTTAAAGTTTTCCATCAATGCCAAAAGGGGAGTTTGTTGGTCAATTTTCATAGGTTGTTTCATAGTTTTTGCCATTAATGTCAAACTTTTCGCTGAGAGCTCCTTCAGAATTCGACAATTTGGAAATTGCAAGTTGAGAGATTCAAGAATTCAGAGATTACAAGTTGAGAGAATGGAGGCATGCTTATTGATATACCGAAATGTGAATTCGCAATTCAATATAGACCATTGGATCATGGAGGGTCAAGGATCATTGATCCAAATATAAGAAGAAATCGAATATTGGGAAACAAAGAAAGGAGGAGCTCCAACCTTTAACATTGCAATACACAAAATCATGAAACGCAAAGTCCCAAAAGGCTGTGAGGCGTCGATCGGAGTGAAAAGTTCCGATGAGATCAAGACCGTTTAATCATGAAATACCGAAAGGGACACACATCACATGATCTACAGTTTCAAGATTTTTTGTTGGAGGTCATGAAGATCTGATGGCCAAAGTACCGAAACCCCAACAACCATCCATATCAATGAATGATTAAGTCATGTCCATTGGATTAATCATTGGAGGGGTAATATAATAGTCTTATATCAACGTTGATCTATCCCTAAAAAGTTGACAAGAATCGTTCGATCTATATCCACCAGATTAATTGTGAAGCCATCAGATCATTTTGGGGATTGTGATTTGGAGTGTCGAAACACTGCATTACTGAAACACCGAAATGAGAAATGCCAAAATGCCAAAATGAAGAGTACACATGGCAAGAGGTCAACATTTCGTTGATTAGAAAGTCAAGAGAGGAGCGCTCTATCTTCTGAAATCAAGATAAGATGAGGATTGTTGGATGTGAAGGACACGTGGCTAGCGATTATCATTTCACTGACTGACAGTCAAAGGAAGAAAATTCCCCAACCTTCTAACTCTCGAAGTGTGAAACCCGAAAACACCTTTTTGGCATAGGCTCCGGTTACCGCCGGTGGTCGTATGAGAGGGAGGAGGTAGCACGAAGCTAAGCCCCATTTGAGGGATCGCAACATGAAGAGGCGAGATGTCTTCACCTCAGGATTGTCGATATGTGAATCGCGAAAGCGCCTTTTTGATTAAGCCCGTGGTCACAGCCAATGGGCATATGGTTTAACACAAATGCCTTGCCAAAGTGCTTGAGGCTTGTTTCTATTGAAAATTCAAAACTCAACGTATTCTCATTGAACGACGCTAATTAAATGATGAAATAGATTGAACGCTTGTTGTTCTTCTTGATTCCTTAGCCAATAATAATTTCTGTAAGGTAGTTGTTCAGTTATTGTATCTAATTCTTCAACGCATGAGGATTCTAATGTACATTCTGATTGTAAAATAAATAGGGTGAGATATTGTGGGTGACGAGTGGGGAATAATGGTGGAGTTGAAGCTCTGAAATGGTGAGAAGAAATGATGAAAACAAAAAAAATATTAAGGAGAGAATATATATGCGCAGCTTGATATATTTATGAGGTTTGGTCAAGGATGGATTCTGATATGAATATATAAATAGAGAGGACCTAAATGTCTAATATTTGATAGAGAAGATAAAGAGTTGGTTTGCATGTTCTTAGTGACAGATAAGGATTCCAGGGTGGTAGGGAGGAGAAAGGGGAGACTGTAAAAGTCTCTTGTACAAGTTGGTGCTTGTACATCTGGGAGTTGTAGCTTCCATTCAGTAAGTGCTAAAGAAATAGAGGTATAAACCTCATCTTGGTTGTAGCTCAGATAAAATAAGAATGTAAAGAGGAGTTGGAGCTTTCCTTTCATTCATAAGAAGAAGAGGTTTTTCCCTTTTGGGTTTCCTCATGAAAAATCACTGTGTCACTATTTTATTTATGTGATTGTCTATTTATTGGTTAAATGTATTACTACAAGTTAAATGTTAAAGGCATGATTCATTGATTAATAAGTAGTCTACTTATCAAATGAAAGAAATTGTATACAATTGATTCAACCCCCCCCCTCTCAATTGACTTATCCTGTTCAACAGATGTTTGATACTTCTAGCAGGGGATTTCAGGTGGACAGAATGGAAGGGGGCATAGGTCAGAGGTGAGGTAAAGGTATATCTTCTATAAAGCTCAATTGTGTTCATTCTCTTTCAATAAGGTTGTCATTGTTTATTATTTTTTCATGTCTTATATGTTGGAAGACCAGTTGTCATTGATGTCAACTACAACAAACAAAGAACAAGTCAAAAAGATCACAAGGGAGGAGAACTACAACATAAGATCTATTGGGATCGAAATTCCCACACAACTAATGACATTTTTCATTCATAAATAGTGAAGATATCCTCATTACATTCGAGATTATTATAGTCATTAGATCCATATTGGGAGTAAGATCAAATATTAGATATAGATTTTAGTTATAACTATAGATGTCAAATAGAATTGATCCATCGTCATTCATTGATCGAATCCAAGTAGGAGATATAAAGCTTTAGGGCTCTGGAACTTTGCCACTTGGGATATTATTTGAGACAAGGCAGAGGCATGAAATCACGAAGTCATGAAATCCCTAAAATCCTACCAACCGTCAGATCAAAGAAGAAATTTGGGTGAATTCTTGACCGTCCGATCAAGTATAGTGGAAGGACAGGGTAAGCCACAAATTCCTAGAGTCTCAGAGTGCCAAAGCCCAAAACTCCTGCCAACTGTCGAATCAAGGAGGAACTTCGGGTGAATTCTTGATAGTCTGATCAAGTATAGTGGAAGGACAGGGTAAGCCACAAATTCTCGAAGTCACAAAGTGTCGAAGCCTCAAAATCACACCAACAGTTAGATCCAGGGAAGAATTTGGGAGTAATGTGATTCGTTAGATCAAGAAATGGAAGGATGGCATAAGCACTTCGGAGGTATAACTCTGGGGGAGTTGAACAACTTTAGAGTTGTAATATCCCATAGTCCTAGAGTACTAAAGTCCTTAAATAAATAAATACCCTCCATATCAATGCTTGATTAAATCATAGTCTTTGGATTAAGCCAGTGGAAGGATAGTGTAAGGGGGAGCTTCCAATCCACCATAGCAATCAACATTAATTTATGACCACTTTGGTAGGTCAAATTCTGGGAGAGTTGGAATATTGTAAAGGGAGAATAGCCTGAAGGTCAAAGTCCGGAGGACTTGGTTCCATCCCCCAATCACAGATTATGATCACATGGGTGATGAAGAGGCAACTTGTAAGGAACTGAGATATTAAGAACCATTATTATATTGTGGTCATAACATTGGGTTACATGGAGTAAGCACATGAATAATAGGTTTCTAAGAGGATAATAACCAAGGAAATATCTCTTTGTCATAGCTATCGATCATGTGAATATGTGACCAAACCTTTGTTGTTGAAGTGGATGTTTTTAGCTCTAGGAATCACCTTTAGATTGCATGGAAGGAAAGCGCAGTACCCATTAGGTTATATGTGAATGTAAGAGTGATTTAAAAGGTCAAATGGAAAAGACTCAAAATGATAATGTTCCAACTTAGAAAACAAGGCTAGCATGCACCAGCAATCAAGGTCTTGGCTAACTTCAATCAGTAATTGGGAGTGAGTATGAATAGAGGGAAGACTTCAATGAGAGGAATGTAGGGGATGTTGTAAACATCAGGTCTACAAAAATCCTAAGGAAGAAAGATTATTAACAAAATATCTTCTTGAGTTCAGAAACCAAGGAAGATAAATAAACATTATGATAATATAATGATCGATTATCCATCATAATATCACCACAACCATTCATCTGAATCATTCAAAGCATGAACATTTAGCATCAGAAGCAAGTAAGTTGAAAGATAAGCTGATTTCTATTAACCAAATGTCTTAAATCTAGTACATAGCCAGTTCAGAGTAACTTCATCAAAATATTATAGTATTAGGGAGCCTTGCTCAACCATATGAACCTACTAAATAATTTCATCTATCTATTTATAAAAAAAGGGAGGAAACAACTAGAGGTATGAGTTGGTCTCCTTCCCTTGAAAATCTCTAAGAATTTATTTCATCTAAAAACTTGACTAACAACCTATGCTATAAAATAGGAAAATGTTGGTGACTATTCCAACCGATATTCAAACTGACTTGATTCCCCTTTGCTGTGAAACTCCTTGTTTTCTATGTGTCCTTTAGGAGCATGTGGTTGTCATCATGATGCCAATTGTTGTTTCTACAATATTTTCGATCATCAATTATCCAAAAAGTCATTAGCTTGACCCTCCTGGATCCCTGGTGTCTGTTGGTAGCTTCTTTGGGTAGCATTCTAGGTAGCGCATTTAAAAACTCAACAAGTAGAAAAGGTAGCGCTAAACCTTCCTATCCCCTGTGAAAAATTTGGCCTTTGCGAGATATTAGGTAGAGAATTTAGGTAGTGCCACTATGAGTCTCTATGCAAATTTTGTCTATGCTAGATATTAGGTAGTTAATTTCGGTAGCACAACTGTGAGTCTCTGTGAAAATTTAGGTAGCATCGTCAAAACGAAGCACCTCCAACTTGAACATGTGCATAGCAGATAATAAATTTGAATAGTATCAACCCCATTATCTTTAGATGGTTTGGAAACACCATAGGTAGCACACCAGTTGAAACACCAAAATAGACCATTCCGTAGCGCCATATCGCTACAGAATGTCTGCATTCTTATTGCTGAAGGAGTTAACTCTTTACAAAAAACCCAAAAATCTAAACAACAAGCACTTAGAAGCCTGTATATGTGGCAGAGGTAATATTTCAATAATATTTCATCCTCATAAAAAGGAACCATCATCAAAAATGGGGCTCACCTTTCACCAGCGATTTCGTTACCTTGACACTTAATCTCACACTCTTTCTTGTAGAAGGAGGATCTTCATTTGGCACAACAGACTTCTTCCTTTTAGCAATTATAGGCTTCTTCATTGGAGCTATGCTTTCCTTGACTGCTGGTGTCTCTTTCTCAATAGTAGCTTCAACCAATATCTGCAAGTTTCTTTGAGCTACTTCATCTTGAAAATGATGCAACTCTACCTTGAGCTTCCTATTCTGATATTGAAAGCCTTTTTTCTATCTATAAAGTTTTTGGAGTTGCATATGAAGGTGTTGGGCCTTTCTTGATGCAAAACTTGCCAGGTCAAGGGTATGAATATAGCCATCCATGAGCTCTTTGATATTCACTCTGTTAGACATGGCTTTTGTTTTCAACTAAGCCACCTCTTTCCTAGCATCCCTAAGTTGCCTTATTAATATTTTGAATGTCTGGTTGTCAGGTGGAGTAGTGACATGCATAGTGTCAATAGGATTTTTCTTGGTATCATTTTCCACCTGCATAGGAATTTCCTTGTCTATCTCATCATGATTCTCCATACCCTTGTTTTTATCTTTCTTCTTTTGCACAAGGGTTTCTTCTTTCATTTCCATAGGCTTTCCAATGCCTTTACCCTTCTTCTTTTTTACAGGGATTTCTGGTAGGGACTGTTCCTCAAAAACCTCTTTAGGAACTGATGATCTTGTGACAGGTCTTCTTCCCTTGGTATTGGATGTTGTAGGAGAAGAGGGGAAGTGTAGCTTCTTCCCTTTCTTGGATGTAGTTTTGGTAGATAAAGGAACCTCTTCTAACCCTAGTGGAGGAGGAGGTGAAAAATATATTTGTGGGGAATGACAAGCTTCCTCCTTAGTTAATGTGACCTATTTGATGACCTATGAAACTTGAAAAAGGGCTCTACCCTTTCTCTTTCTACTGGTCCCTTCTTTAACAACACTAGTGGGTGATAAAGGACTTGCATTCTGTGATTGAGGAGTATATGCTACATCCAAATTGAAGTGGGAAGCAACAACAAAATGTTCCCATGAAATCTCTTTCTTACCCAATTCCTAGGATACTGGCATTCTAATCAATCTAGAGTGGAAGATGCTAGTATCCACATCCTTAGAATTGGATTGAATCATGTTTGACATATTACCTATGCTCCTTAACAAATAGTAGGGAATATTCATTTCAATTTTACCAGTAAAATGCAGCAGAAGCCTTATATGGTACTGGTACAATGTGTTAAACCTCCCTTCACCTATAAAGTATTTATGGATGATATTCAATATCCTGCCAAATTTCTCAATCAATTGATTCCTAGGCACAACTTTAGAGAAATCACTAGCTTGATTTTTAGGCTTAAGGAAATCTTTGGCATAGGATGAACTCAAAGCCATGGATTTAAACCACTTTTCACCTGTGATAGGGATTCCTATTGCAGCTGAAATAGAGGCCTCGGTTACCTCAAATTTTAAGTCCCCTACCTTGGTTCTCTTGCCATCAAAATTTAAGGTGAATTGCCTTGTCACCTCAGGATGACCCTTTTGCATATTCTGGCAGAAAGAAAGCCATCCCACTCTTTGAAAAACTTCTCTTGCCATGGGCTCTGTATAAAAAAAATGCATATCCATGGGTTCAGTTCTAACCACCTTGCCCCCTTTGTGTGTCTTCTTCCTCTGAGGAGTCTCCATAGCTTAGAATGAGAACTTCTTGTGGCTTGTGGAATGGTAATGACCAGGAGGACCTACAGTTCCAGCTTCAAATGAACAAATCTGCTCCTTTAAACTAGATTGGTGCTAGTAGGCTAAGACTTGGCTGTGGAAATCTCTCCCTTAGATTTGTGCAGGTATTGAAATTTTAGACAGTGAGAGGGTACTCTATAATTGGCCATTTGAAGCTGGGTAAAAAATTCTCAATTCAAATGTCAAAAGAAGTAGGGGATACACAGTGTGGTTAAGAAGTGCCTTTGGGTAGTGCAATGCATATGCAGAGGATATATTGTTTAGAAGTTGTAAGATCAATAGCTATGGTGGGTGGATGTATCAGATTTTGACATGAGCAGTGAAGTTCATAGGTTTGAAATGAGAGGAGACAAGGATATGATGCGATGAAAATTATCTCATATCTACACAAACTTGATAATCCAAACCTTGAGCGCTAATTCTCTGTGAAAATTAATGTGCAGAGGAGGCAACATGGGATACCTATGGAGTAAACACTTGTTTGAAGCTTCAGCGAGATTTTAGGACGAAGTCACGAAAATACCGGCCTCCAAACCTACCTCAGCATCAGATCTGGTCACTGTTGTCTCCTGGTCAGAACTGTGAGTTTGCGTAGCGTAGCACTCTTGAGTTTTTCAAAATCACAAACTATTATCAGGGCTCGTAAATATGAGATCTTGAAGGTATCTTTTAACTAACTCTTGGTGCTGAAAACAAGGAACATGACATCAGTCGCGGTAATCATAACTTGTGATGGAAACATGATGAACGAGAAAGGCGCTATAGAAATGCCTGATGAGTGGGCAACACTCCAATTTAAAAAATGATTGGACAGGTAAGTAGGGACTGTAAGGCATCTCTATGAGGCCATGAATGAGGAAAATTGTGTGTCACATCGGTCTAGTCATGGGATGAATCGATCCTAGTGACGAATCATGGAGGGGACCAAATCTTGAGTCATGAACTAAAATGGTTCTAAGTCCAAAAATCAATTGAGGATCAAAACATAAGTTATGACTCAACACTTTATTTATCTAAGGTGTCCTAACAAACATAAATTTAAAAGAGGTGAACTTAAAAACTTAAAATGTAAGGCTTAGAAAGGGATAAAAACAAACAAAAAACCCAAGGCAACTTAGTGTGATAACATTGGATCCACAGGGGATGGCATGCCCCCTGTAGGCTGCCAATAATGATTAGATTTAATTCCTTATCCTAGGGCTATGGGGTCAATTATTGAAACAAAAAATAAAATAAAAATGATATTTAAAATGGCATGGAAAGCCACTCAAGGCTCAAGCAAAGTATTTTTTCAGAAAATACCCATTGACAGGGCCGCCAAAAACTTCTTCATTCTCCATATTCTACAACTTGAAAGTGTTATTGGAGAATACCTCAGAGATTTTGAAAGGACCGATCCATAAAGATTCAAATTTATGGTGATTGCCTTTATCTTGCTTCGGTGCATCCCACTTGAGCACCATATCACCCTATTGAAAATCCTCTTTGTTCACTTTCTTGTCAAACGCCTGCTTGACCTTCAATTGATGATCATGTGCTTTTTCTACATGCTACTCCTGAGTCTGTTGCACTTCAACCAACTGCTAAATCTTGGAAGAATCTTTCCACATGTAAGGCAAGATGCGAAGGAAAAGGGGCCATCACTCTACCATCACTCTATCAGCCCATAGAGAAAATTTGAGTTTTAAGTCCCATGCCTTTTTGTTATCCTCTAACATCTTTTTAATGATCTGTATAAGGCTTTTGTTTGAGGATTCTACAAGCCCATTTCCCTACGGGTAGTAAAGGGTAGAGTGAATGAATGTTATCCCAAACGTTTCACAAAACTGAATCAATGGTTTAGCCTTGAAAGATGTAGCATTATCAGTGATGGTTTTTTTCGGACACCCAAACCTTGCCATAATGTATTCAAGGAAACCAATGATCACTTTGTGGGAAGCATTCCTTGTAGGAATATCTTCACTCCACTTAGTAAAGTAATCTATAGTAGTCAAGATCCATCTATGTTGGCCACTGGAAGAGGAATGAATTTCCCCAATAAAATCTAGGCCCCACTACTGGAAAGGTCCTAAAGTTGCCACAGGCTTTAATGGAAAAGACTTAAGCTGGTGCTTTCTAGAGAAATTATGAGATTTAGCATAGGTTATGATCTTAGCAAAAACATTGGTGAACAAACTAGGCTAGAAGTACCCAGCCCTGAGGATCTTGTATGCCATGGTTCTCTAATAATGATTCCCCCCACATAAACTGTCATGAAAATCATACATGATCTTTTGGGCTTCTTGGGGGTCTAGGCATCTCAAAATAACTCCTAATGGATATTTCCAATACAAAACTTGACCAACAAAGAAATATTTTATTGATTTCAGTTTTAAGGCTCCCACCTTGTTCTTTTCCATACCATTTGGAGGCTGTAAATTCTGCAGGAAAAATATAATATCCTTGTACTAGCTACAATCCACCAACACAGAGATGAGTTGAGAACCTTTATCAGTTAATTTGATTTGCTGATTTTCTGAACATGAGTGGATGAAATTCACCCCCAATGCTGAGCAATTTGATTCAGCCAATAGCTTGGATAAACCCCGTCCTTTAAACAATTTGGTAGGCTTAATCTCCAAATCAAATTCAAGTATTTTAGCAATCCTCTTGCTCCTTTTTTTGTCTATATCAGGCTGAATAAGAATTTCTTTTACAACAACAGATGGGACATAAGAAATGACTCTTGAATGCATGACATAAACTCTGAAAGACTTAAGAGCTTTAACCAATGCATATGATTTTTTATCCATGATTTCATATTTTAATTCAGCATCTCTCAATGCCCTATTGAAAAAGGCACTGGGCTGCTCTAAGCCTTCATCGTTCTTCTGCAATAAAATTGTTGCTACTGTAACAAAAGAGGAAAAAGAAAAAATAAGAAAGTCATTGGAGTAGTCTGGGTTGATAAGAACCAGGGCTTTAGTCAAGGATTTCTTTATCTGATCAAAAGAATCATAAGACTCAATAGTCCATTTGATTGCACTACCCTTCGTCAGCAGGGTTGTGATATACTTAACCAACTCAACAAAATTTGACACAAATCTTCTCAAAAAATAATTTTTTCCCAAAAAATATTGAACCTCTTTTTTGGATCTAGGAAGTGATAATGTTTGTATAGCTTCAACCCTACTGGAATCAATCCTTACCCCTTCAACTGACACAATATGCCCCAATAATTTTCTTTCTTTCATGGCGAACAATGACTTTTTTGGATTCAAAGAGAGGCCAAATTTTCTGTATTTCAAAAAACCCTTTCTTAAATGATCATAGTGTTCTTTATCAGAATGAAAGAAAAATGTTATGTCATCTAAATAGATAACAACAAACTTTTCATTCTCTCCAAAAAATGCTATGTCCATAGCTCATTGAAAATTTTCCCCTGCGTTCATCAAACCAAACGACATCTTGGCATACATAAATGTACCCCAAGGAGTGGTAAAGGTCATCTTCTCCTTATCTTCTAGAAAAACAGAAACCTGATTGTACCCAAAAAAATAATCAACCATGGACATCCTGGCTGCTCCTGTCACCCTCTGTAATATGTGCTCCATATTGGGCAAAGGGTAATTATCTTTTTTGAGCTTCTGTTCAGATTTCAGAAATCAATGCAAAGTTTGATTTCTCCATTCTTTTTTCTTAATGGGACCAAATTAGCCACCCATTCAAAATACCTCAAATGAATGATCATTTTTTCATCTAAAATATTTTTTACCTCTTTCTCCATGAAAGGTAGTAACATAGGATTGATTTGCCGCAACTTTTTCTTGAAGGGTTTGGTGTCTTCTTTTACTGGAATCTTGTGCTCTATAATTCTTGTGTCATAAGTTTTGAGATCTTCATAAGTCCAAGCGAATACATCAGAAAATTCCTTCAACAAATTAGTATATTCTGCCTGCTTCTCTTCTAGTAAGTTGCTTGACAATTTGACATATTTCAGATTTTGTTCAGTGCCCAAATTGCACTCAGTTATATCAGCATCATCAGTGGATACCTTCCCTTTCACTGCCACATCGTTCCTGTCAAATAATGTTTCCAAAGGAACTAGTCCTTTTTGAATATGATTGCTAGGTAGTTGCAAAATACGTTGATTATAAATTTTATTGAGGAAAACAACAACATGAGGGGTAATTTCTGAATCATGATCCTGATAAATGTGTAATGCAAAAAACTCATCAACATTCTTGAGGAAATTTTTAAGGTCTAAATCATCTTCGAACACCTTCTAATATTTTACATTGTCTAGTATAGAAGGCCTGTACTTGACTTTTACATCATACTTGATTTTAGGTGGTATAGGAATTCTGAAGTTGCCTGCTGATACAACCAAAGAATCAGCCATGGTATTCTCTTCTCTAGGAATAAATCAAATGTTAAAAGCTGAGAAAAAACTATCTACCAAGTCCCACACTTTATTTCTGTAAGATCTAAGCCTAGGGTGATTTTTTTGATTAATATTTTTAATCTGATGGACTATTAATTCAACATCCCCAAATACTAATAGATTTTCTATCCCCATGTCTTTAGTAGCCCTTAGTCCCAAGACAAGATCTTCGTACTCTGCCACATTATTAGTAGTTTCAAATTCTAGTTTATATGACAGAGATATAGTCTCTTGAGCTGGTGAGACAAAGACCACCCAGCACCAACACCTTCCTTAGAATAGGCTCCATCAAAGAACATATTCCAAACATAAGTGGTTAGAAGAGGATCCTCACAAAAGGTAATGAACTATTTTCTGATTTCAAGAGGGGCTTCAGGAGCGTCAATGAGCTACAAAATTCTAGATCCCATATCTGTATCAAAAGAAAAAATAGGGTGATTTGTGGGGTTTTATTCATCACTAATGATGTAAGCCAATAGAGCTTCCCTGTAAAGTCTTCTATGCTCTCCCCCAAAAACATCAATAGTAGCATAAGAGAGATTCATCTGCAAGGTTACCCCAAGTCTTTTTATACAAGACCTTGACAAGATCATTCCGACCTTGGGGAAAACATCAACCACTACAATATCCATGAGTATGCTTTTCATGGGCAACTGAAATAGAGTCACAACCAAATCCTTAATGACTCCAAGACACTTCACTTTCCTGGAGTCAAAATAATATAAGTCATGGTAAGTCTTTGTGATTTCTAATCCAAGTTCATCCATAATAGATTTTGGCATGAGATTGTGGGATGCCTCTGAATCCATCAAACATCTCTGCAACACCTTATCATGAATATTCAGTGACATATAGAAAGGAGGGGATGAATCGTCTCTATCTTCTATCAACGGACCCAAAATCACTGTTGGCTTTTCATCTTGCAGATTTACTGAATCAGTGGCACTTGGAGAGGCTTCAGGTTGTAACATTTTGGACAAATATTTTTTAAATTCTTCAAATTTTATCAATTCCAAAAAAGGTATAGGGATATTTATCTTCTAGATCTCATCCTCAAAACTGAAAGAAGAATAAGGCTTCAAGATCTCTTTGGTTTAAGGAATATGATTTTTTATCAGAACTTGTGGGCTTTGAGAGTCTTTTTCCTTAGTACTCACTGTCACAGCCTTGGAAAAATCTTCTTTTTGGGCATGCTAATTAGGGGCATCAGTTTTTTCTTCATTCTTCTTAGATATCATATTATATGTATTAGTATTTTCTTCTTCTTTCTCTCCCTTACTTAATTCATTTATTTGAATATCCATCAAATATTTCTCATAAGAGGATTGAGTCAAGTGTGGGGGGAGGGATTTTTCACCTAAGCAGTGAATCTCAGGATCAACTTCTACCTCCTCTTCTTCTTCATCATCAACCAAATTGTTTTGCAAAGAAGCTTGTACCCTCTGATTATTTCTCTCTTTCTTTCTGGTATCTATGAGAAAGATTTGGGGAGCATTATTTGGTCTCTTGAAGTTACCTTTGTTATCAGTGTTTTGGGTATTTCTGTAGGTCTGTTTCCCTTCCAGTTTTAATTTCTCTATCTCAGTGGAAAGGGCTTTTACTAATTTGGTAAGCTCCTCCACTTGAGGATGGATAGCATGGGAGTTAGAAGTTGAGGATTCAATTCTTGTTTTTCTTCTATCCCTATCAGTATTTCCTCTGAGTTTATCAGATGTCACTATGTTAGATTCTACCTCTAAGGTTGCATCTTCCATATGAACTAAGGAGGATGATCTTCTTTCTCTCAGTATAAGGAAGAAATTGGGTTCAAAGGCACTGACATAAGTAATTTTTGCAGAGGTTTCGGTGGGTTTTATCTCATCAGGAATCTTATTATACATTTTGTTAAATCTTTTAGAAAAGTCAGAGATAGACTCTCCTTCTTTCCTATTTAGGGATCCGAATTCGGTGATGTAGTACTATTGGCAATGATTATATAATTATTATTTTTATAAGCTTCCTACACAGGGTCTATGAAATTTTATTACTCATCATGAGCATGTCACTAAACGATAGTTGTAAATCATCTCTTTTTACCTATCGTCTTTTTGAATTTTGTTTTCATGACTACAAGCATGAAAACTTGCAGCTGAGATTGCCATTATATTTTCAAAAATTTCATTAAAGGGAAATTGCTCATATAGTTTATTATAGAATTGTGATTTTTTTTTTTTGCTATGAGCATGTTGCTCTCCTTGTTTGTGATCCTTTTGATTCTAAGCATGCCTAAGAGAAAACATTGGTTGCATGAACGAAAGATCCCCACCATTTGATTTTCAATTTTTTGTATTGATTTTAGTTTGATTTTCAATCATATTTCTTTCATGAAACATTTGACTATTCGATTTTGCAAACTCATCGATATTTGCAATCAAACTTGGATGCAAGCATTATGTTTTCAACTACTCTGGTCCTAGCATGTACCCAATGCTAAGGTGGCATACGATGTACAACATGCCATTACTCCTTAGCATGGTCTCGGGCTTTACGAATTTGCTCACACACGTTGTGATTTACACTTTGCCCACCATTTGAATCATCACAGCTTGTATTGATAAGGCTCAGGGCTATGTCTCTATTACATTTTTGCAAACCCTACCTGTGTGTTCGGTGTTGATCATCCATCCATTCAGCATGGATCCAGTGGTAAGGGTCGAACCGAACGACGTCCAAACCTTGCTCTCATATGATAATGCTAGGGAAGCTTTGGAAAGGAATGGTTGGCAT
Source organism: Picea mariana (assembly GCA_032191745.1). Classification (NCBI taxonomy): domain Eukaryota; kingdom Viridiplantae; phylum Streptophyta; class Pinopsida; order Pinales; family Pinaceae; genus Picea; species Picea mariana. Next base: position 46,712 of record JASDQU010752009.1, read on the forward strand.
ATTTTGATCAAAAATTTTAAGGGTTTTAATCTTCAGGTCACTCAAGAGTTTTCCTTAACCTTTGATGGTTGTAGGGAAAAAATTGGTGATGTGCAATTGGAAGTAACTGAAGAGTTCCTAAGTCAACACCCTAATTGCTTGCCAGAGACACGTTTTACGAGAGCTATTTTGAGCAAACGGTTTTGAATTAGATCAAACCCTTGAAAACCCAGAACTGAAATGAGCCCTTTTACCTTCAATATGGACAGTTTCCCCAGAAATTGGATTATTCCAGAGATATAGCTCGTCTTGTAGAGGTCAAATCTCAGATTTTCTTTGTGGCTGAGGTGAGCGTTTTGGTCTGTTTGCAAGTGTTGAAACATTTGTTATCTCTCCAGGCCTATGCCTTAGCATCCCACAACAGCCCTCTCACCCATCCAGCCATGTGTATCAGCCTCCTACTATGAACCCTTGATCAATCCGAAGGATATTCAACTAGTCTGTCAGCAAGTTATACATCTACAGGACATGTGATATTTTAAAAAAAACATAGAAGCAGCTACAACCATCATGATTCGATTTGATTTCATGATCAGAGGTATGATTTTTTTTATTTAATAGAATGATTGTGTCATTCTTAAGTTAGGATATTCGATTTGATTGAATAAACTATTTTTTCTTATTAAGATTAGTCTGTTTTGTTTATCGAATAAAATAAGATTGCATTTGCTATTATAACTCACTACAGAATCACAAGATTTTGTATGTAGTTAAGAAACATTCGAATTGTTTGATTTGACAATTGAAAACATATCTGAAATCTTCTCATTTTCATTTGTTTTCAAGATGATTAAGGAGCCCATGATTTCTAAGGAGATATGAGGCACTTTTTGAGATCTTCCAGCCATATCAACTTTGTATTTTGAGTAAATTAGACTGCTGGTAGTTTTTGATACTTAGTTAAATCAGGGTGGTTGCATCCCCCATTATTTTTTGAAGCCAACTTATTATTATCAATAGGAAACAGTTATGTTTCTTGAAACCTATATAAACCTATTATTTTGTAAACATTGAATCATCTCTGCCTCGGGAAAGACTATGGATGTTTCACTACACGCTTGAATGGATTATAATACACATCATAGCTTTATCTTTTCTGTATGATGTTTTTATTCAAGTCATGTTTATTTCAATTTCTTAATAGATTATGATTGCTTTTGTCATCGTGGTTTATTATCAGTTGGTATGATCAAAGGTTATATGCTGTCCATATTTCATGTCCCAGATATAACACATAGTAATCATTCATTCAATTTGAATTAAGAGATTTATCTCTAATTTCGATCAAACGTTTATACGCAAGTTCTCACAGAAAGAATTATCTTATTGTGGCTGCAATGTAAAATTATAAGATTACTGTGACTACATCTATTATGTGTTCTTCTATTATGATTCAAACTCCATCATTACTGCTTCACATTTATTAGGAGCAATTTCAGGATCTGTCGCAGGTTTACCTCATCAGATAAGGTGACTGGATGCTACACATTGAACATATATTGGATGCGATAACAGGTCACCTTGTTATTTGATTTCATTAGTATAATAAATATAGAAGCTTCTTGCAGTTAAAATACTTTTTACCATCTATTATTTCGTTTGTTTAATTAGACAGTTTGATATTCGATTTCTTAAGTATAAACATCTAAAAAAGCAAATCAAAAGGATTAGATAGTAGTTTTACTGTTGTTTAAAAAATCAATTTACATTCGATTTTCACGGATTTAGATTAAAATTCGTAGTTGGTATATATTATAAATAGAATTATTGTATATATAAATTGTACATATATATATAGTTAATTGTACTTATAGATTTTAGTAATTGTTATTTATTAGATTATTGTTTTTCCTTTGGTTATTTTTACTTTATTTAGGACTTAGTTCAACTAACGGAGCCACAAAACCCGTCAGGGTGAGTTAATCCAAACGGCTTGGGTTAATTAGACAACCCTGGACCGGACTCACTCTTCCAGTTGATGAGCGGTCATTTTCACCCGTCAACAAATGGAGCTAGAAGGAGGGCCGACTGACAAGCTGGCCTTGTAGGAGCCTTTATTTTAAATGTATTCAATTTCCCCATGGCTCCCCAAATCATTGTGTTGGAATATTCTTTCAAATTTTCATTACCCGATGTTCCCAACGAGACAGTCTCTCGCTTGTCCAAACTCACCTTTGATGGTGTAGGCAATATATCTTCTAAACACCACCTTAACAAGTTTTGGTACAAATGCATCAAACATGACATCTCAGATTTAAGAGTTTTATGCAGACTGTTCGCTTTTACTTTTAGAGGTCGTATTAAACATTGGTTTGAATCCTTTCCAGTATGTCACATTCTTGATTGGTTTCAATTTATAGATGAATTTCTAGATGATTTTGAAACTTATGATTTCGATCAATTATGTGAAGAATTTCATACTTCGCTAATCAATGACGATTCATCTTCGGAAGACTTTTTGACAAGAGTCTATCATTTCCTCTATAAATTTAATCTCGATGACATGTCATTTGCATTAAATCTCCTCTATGATGCTTGCATCCCTCCCATCCAATCATGTTTAATCACGAACGAAGAACCAATTGCAAATCCTATCACTCAACTGCAAGAAGAATTTTCTTCACAAGATAAGAAGAATCCTTCCGACAATGTTGAACAAGCTAGGGAGGTAGAATCTATTGACCAGTTTCTTATTGACAACCAAATTAGTTTTTCCTCTCAATCAATGTATTTTAAGTCTTCGACCAGTATGGAAGAAGATTCATTTCTGGGTCAAGGTGAATATCCTCATTCTTGTAACTCATGCTCTAATCAATATTTAAAATCAGTCATTGAAGAACACTTAAGCGACGAAAATCATCTTAAACGTTCTAACACTCCTAAGAAACTGATTATAGAAGAAGATATGCAACTAGAAGATGAAACTTTAAACCTTCATCCTCAAAATGTACTTTATCCATAGGAAAGACTAGACGTTTGTCACATAAATTTTGAATTATTTATCACACATAAGGAAAATCCAGATAATCATATTATGTTGAGGAATTTGTCACCAAAACAGAGTAAGAGTTTTAAAGAAGG
>JASDQU010752010.1:5302-19832 GCA_032191745.1 Picea mariana
AATATATATATATATATATATATATATATATATATATATATATATATATAATTAACATTTTACTATACTAACTATAAATTGAAAAAATTTAAAACATATCGTATATTTTGTATTTAGTCAACAAAACTAAATCTCAAATTTTTAATACTAGAATTAGTAAATTGCAGTGGTGATGGTCTTGCAAAAAATTGAAAAAATATTGAAGAAATGATATGGAAAGACACTAAAATTGAAAATGATATGGATAGTCACAAATCAAAGTATGAATTTAACATATCTACAATTGATAATTGAATAGTTCGTTTTCAAGGTTGAGAGAACCAGTAAGAGCTATTTCCCGACCTTGTCTCAAACAGGAAACAAGATTGGCTTCACAAGAACTAGATAAAATAGTGATTTCCATGTCATTCAAGTGATCACCCTATTATATAATAATTAATTGATGAAACCTGACATGCGTAAGAAAACTATCATTATATAATAATTCCATTATATAATAATTAATGGTTGAAACCTGACCTGCTTCAGAAAACTATCATTAGCCTATATTCATTTAGCTTCACTATTGTGTTCCCTTCACATTCAACTTCACTATTGTGTTCCCTTCACATTCACACCTAGGACCTAGGTTTTATTTCTCCCCATAGGCCCCTACTCTAGTTAGCTCTGCTACAATTACTGTCTCCATCTCAGCTACCTTTGCAGTTCTAGGTAAACCGAGTAAGCTGCTACTTATGGGTAAACTGTTGGGATTGGATATGCTACTATTGACACTTGAACAAGCTTATCTGCTTAGGTTCAATTCAATCAACTGCTACTATTGACACTTGAACTGGCTTATCTGCTTAGGTTCAACTGGAAAGAAGTAGGGTAACAACCGCCAATAGCTTGAGAAAGGTTTAACCAAATTCATATCCAAAAATGAGGAACTTTTTTCTTTTTTTTTTGAAGTTTCAATCATTTATATTATATCAAAGCAATATAATTTCTATTTTATAATTGAGTATCATTTAATATTCTAAAATCTAAATATTATCTAATATTCTAAAATCTAACATTTCCCAATTTAGAAAATTATTTTATATTTATGATTGAAATTTGTGGCATTGTACTTCCTTCAAATTTAAGAAAAATATTACAATTTATTGAATAAATCTCATATTACAAATAACTTATTTATGTAGTGAAATAATCTTTGAAAAGCAAATTACTTTAAATATAACACTTTGGATATTATTATTATAATAAAATATTCTTTCACCAAAATCACTTTACATTTACATATTAAAAAACAATTAATTTTCACAAGTAACTTTTAAATTTGCATTACTTTCATGAGTAACATAATATACCACCTTTAGGGTTGCATTTCTTTTTAATACACATCCCACTTTACCAACCAATATATTTAGGAAAGAGTTTAATTGAATCTTCAACAATAAATCTCATTGAGAATAAAACTTTATACGACAGAGAAAATGAAAATTGCTTTGGAATACTGAACACTATCTTAGAAAAGGAGACCAATGCAATCTTTATGCATTAAATAAATCTTTCTTTTTAATTAAAAATATTTAATGTTAACAACCACTATCGAAGACTCGAAGTCACATTCCATCACAACTTGGTGTGAAGGCATTAGGGAGTTGTTCTCTTCGGTCTGTCGGGGAAGAGAAAATCCCAAAGTAATTGTTGATAAAGAGGAGTCTAAACAAAACAATTTCATAGTATTATCAACTCCAAGCATTTGTCATTTAAATATAAACAAGGGAGGTTGCAGAGCAACAAGTCCCTGTCAAGAAGGTTGATTGGATATAAGTAGAATTCATTAATAAGATTTTTAAATCATTCGTTAAGCTCGTGAGCTATGAAACTAGTGACTAGCCCTGTAATTTTTTGTTTCTTAGTCGATCCTGGAATAACAATGTGTTCTATTCGATCCGAAAGTACTGTTGTAGCCCTTTTGCTTATTTTGAAGCCATTCTCATTCTAGTTGGTATTAGGCCATTGATCAATTAAATATTTAATTATGACTTCTGTATTAGGCCATTTCATAGTTGCTGAGTCCTCGTGTTTCTCACTGATTTCGAATTTGTCTGGTTCATGTTTTTCCAGACAAAAAAAAGATAAAAGCAATAACAAACATGACGACATCATGCTTGTTTTACTCTAGACCGTTGAATATCTCGGCAAATATTAGAGCATCGTCATACTTTCGTTCAAGCTCTTTGGACAGTCTTTTTCTTCTCAACATTCCTTGTTTACGCATCTATGTCTGATGTCCATTTCTTCATGCATTTCAGAGTAGAGCCAGCTCTTGTAGATAAACTTACGTATTTCGATACTTGTAAAAGCGTTTTACAATTCCATGGATTTTCTTTGGGATTTTTCGTTCCTTGACTCAACAAAGTAATGATAACAACCACTTTGCCATTGCAATCCAAAACCAAGTGAAGTCTGATAGTATCGACATGGGTATTATTGTTTGCTATTAATTATATCGCTATGTATCAGCGACATCTTACGCATTGAGGGTTTCACCAGTGATACATATACCTCTTGGGTAAGCTATGATGTGGGTAGGGCTAAGATTGAAACACTATGATGCGAGTAGGACTCGAATCATCTGTAATCAACACCAATGGATATAAAATTCCTAATCAACCCCCTATGAAGAAATATTTTCTCTACTAGATCCCTCCTTTGCATCGTGAGGGTTTTTGGATACCTCCCTTCATGGATGGCATAATGAACCTGGTACTCCTACTCGTATAGAATAGTTTTTTCGTTCCGGAGAAAGGGACAAGTCTGGTTGTAGTCAATCCAATAGGGCCCATGACTGGTGGTTGTTGTAGTGTCAAGCCATCACTATGGGTATATTTACTTAGAAATCGAGAGAGCAGCCATTGCACAAGATTCACACACAAATAATCGTTTGTATTACTTAATAGACAAATGGAGGTTACATATATAGCATGCAGATCACTAACTCCTAGCAATCTAGATCCTAAGAAAGTGGATCTGATTAGCTAAAAATAGTAAACTTAGAAACTCACAGTTACAACATTCATAGTTAACCTAGAAACTCACAGTTACAACAGCTATAAGCATTATCTCTAACACCCTCCCTTAATGCTTACATTACAAATATCACAATCACAAATTACAAAACATAACAAAAGGTTACAACACTAGAACTTTCATCTGTCTGTTTGATCTGGTCTTCCTCAGCACCGAAACTCACTCTGTAATCACCCGGTTTCTGCTCTTTCTTCTCCACACATTTGAGCTACCCACTGACACATTTAAAGTCAAAATGCTTCTGACCATCATTGTAGCACTTGTATACTGGACAATTTGACAACTCGGCTCATCGGGGCTTTCATGATAAAAGGTGCCAATTATTGATGCATTCTATTAACTTGCCTTCATCTGTCGGATTTTTTGCTTTTGGCTATCCTTCAGTATATAAAAGAACAGTTTGGATACTGAATGTCTTCAACATTCCTTTACACAAGGTGACTTCCAATAAAAACATTGTACTTGAAACTGGGGCTACCAGTGTGCATCAAGATACAAGTTCTTATTTTTACATAAACACTTATATAAAAACTTTAAACTCACCAGACACCACACAAAATAATATATATAACATACACAAATCACATCACACTATATGTAACACTACAACAAATCTACCAAACCAACTCAAACACTTGCCGAACATAAAGTCCACCCATTGCAGTGGGAATCAGAGTTTCGGCAGAGAGAAAATCGAACCCTACTGTCAACGCCAAAGAAGATCTGGATCTCTTTTCTTCCACGCAGCTGTCACTGATCAATGAATGCACAGGCATCTAACCTCTCACAGTTTGATCAGCGAATATCTGGGTAGTGATACCCTCGTCAGTTCTCCTACGCAGTGGTCCTTTATTCACAAGGAGAGTCTCCTGCAACAATCTCACAAAACACACAGAAAATTTAGAAATTCAAACCCTCTAACCTAATCTACTCCTACAACGGAATCAACTTATCACTCTTCTCTCATCTTCCATCCCCTCTCGTGAGAGATTCAGGGTGGTCCTTGCTCTGATACCAACTTAGAAATCGAGAGAGCAACCATTGCACAAGATTCACACACAAAGAATCATTTGTATTACTTAATAGACAAATGGAGGTTACATATATAGCATGCAGATCACTAACTCCTAGCAATCTAGATCCTAAGAAAGTGGATCTGATTAGCTAAAAATAGTAAACTTAGAAACTCACAGTTACAACAGTCATAGTTGAAACTCACAGTTACAACAGTCATAGTTAACCTAGAAACTCATAGTTACAACAGCTGTAAGCATTATCTCTAACATATTTCAAAACTGCTGCTGAAATCGTGTATTTATTCCAAGGCTGAAGAAGCTAAATCAACTCGCCTCAAATATTATATGCGCCTATATCAAACAGGGATTAGATGCGCCTAGGTTTTGACCGAAATTGTTATGTATTTATTCCACATTATTCGAAACCACTACCTTTTTCGAAACTGGCGCCATGCTCCATGCACAAATTACACGTGTTAATCTTATTCATTTCCTCGCTTCGTCCTCCATGTAGAGACTGGATATGCGTGAAATTACTTTCCATCTATTTGAGTGAGAAGGGTTGGAGCAAGCCAGAGATTTACATTGCTCTTTATAGCAAGGGTTTTGGTATAGAGCTTTGTTCCCTGTAACACCGCCTGCGAAGTCTCAATCGATTCTCAGGCTTATTCTCAATGATTTTCTTCCTCACGAGAGTATATGCTACTAAGGGTTTTCTTCTCTTGGTCTTGCAGAGGTATTATGTCAGTTAGATCTACTCGATCTCGAACTATCTCTATAGGAATTGCACCTGCAACCATTACTTTTTAAACCAACACCACAAAGCTCAGGCGATACAGTTTACCAGGAATAGGAATAACATCCGTAGTGAAGGCTAAAGGTAGTATACATTTTTTACTTAGCATCAAAGCCAGTAATTTCCCGAGTCTAAGTAGTAGCGTAGACAGAGACTTCGATAGCAGCGGTTCCAGTTTCTCTCAAAGGTAGACCCGAGAATGGACTAATTCTAGTCTTAGTCCCATGGACTTTGTCTTTACCAAAAATTTCCTTCATCGATAAATTGAGTGATTTTGTGTTCACAGGAAAACTACTTGTGATCCAGAAGCTTTGTAGTTTATTGTTGGACAAGGAGCAACATAACAACATTTTGGGAAATCTTTTGCAAGACATGGGTGATGCTGACAGAGCAACTGTTGGAGATGTTTTCAATGGATCTCCAAGGTCACGTGTGACGGATCGTCCAGGTCAAGCTATTAATCCACTTAGCTTAGTTGAACGGGAGAGAAAATGTTCCCATTTAAAGTATTGTTACAGAATCCTGTCGATGTGTTTATTTACATGGTTTCTTTTGCAGTGGTTTACTTAACTACAAGGAATTTTGGAAGACATGAAAACATTGTCGGTTCATAGGAATGAACTTGTCATTCTGTTTCAAACATTTTTAATGCTCCAACTCGCTCTTGAAAATCAATTGGACTCGGCTCTTGAGATTATTGAGAATAAACGTCAGTAACAACAATAGGTTTTATATCGAATGGCTCTCGTCTACATATGTTGAGAGACAAAAGAAGGCTTATGTTGAACTTGTTGGACCTGGTGTGGGCTAAGGGTTTAAAGGCTCTTGGCTATAAGGTAGGCACTCCAGAGGATAAAAAAGAAGAGGCAATAGCATTTTCCCTAGGCGGAGCAAGGGAAAGGAAGGAGGGATGTCGATCAAGGGAGGGAGCTGCAGATGAGGTTATCCATGATGTGAAGTTCAAGGGTATGGCTCTTTCTTTACCGCCGCACAGCTCCATGACCCTCCTACCCAACTCCATGGCCCTCCTGCCATGAGAGACAAAAACCACTAAAATTCAATGTAGTAAATTCGAGAAGATTATGAAAAGAACCCGAAAATTAATCCATCTCCCATGCTAGTCGCGAGGATTGTACATACGAATGAATTCTACACTGATTGTGAATGGGAATTACTTACAACAAGTGATTTCAGGTCATAGATTAATAAGAACGGTGATAATTTGAATTCTATGAGGTTGCATTGTCCTGAAATAAATCATTCTCGTGTGCAAGTCGCAACTGGCGTAAGAATGCATTCCGATTTGAGTATTCAATAACATATCACAGACGTACGGACATGTTTTGGATTTAGTGTTAACAGAGGCAATTTGCAGAATCGTTCTGACAATCTGAGCTATGGTTCTTTCTTTACCGCTACCCAGCTCCACGACCCTCCTGTCCTGTGGGACAAAAAAATATTATTTTCAGCACTTGCAATTCACAGTAAATATACACAATTTCAATTCATTTAGGCAATTTCAATTAATTTCAATTCATTTAGCACTTGCAATGCACAGTTAGTATATGCAATTTCACCTCCCTTGATTCTATGGACTTAGAGCACCTATAGCAATGATGGACCTAGAGCCAGAGCCAACAACCTGACCTGTTCTCCAACTTGTTGGTGCCATCAACATGCCTGTAAGGAGGTATATAAGGTAAGGTCTGCCTATAAGGAGGTATATAAATGCTTTAAGAGTAAATCACTGTAGTTTATTTGACAACAGGGTTTGCATGGTCGAGTAGGTGGAAGCTCAATAACCTCGAGTTTAGGGAGTTGACAGTGAGTTGTTGGACATGACATCCATATCATAAAGGGAGTTGACAAAAAGAATAAATATTGAAATCATATGGAGAATAGAAAAACCAAGAAAACATTTTATGCTATGAAATGGAAAAGCCAAGAAAACATTTTATGCTATGAAGTAATGCTAGATTGATATTTAGAATTATTTGATATCCAATGAAACTACAACGAAAGTACTAGCCAACCTATACTTTAAACTAAGGTTTTGGTCGAATATATGGACTTCTTCCTTGGGAAGAGCCCAAATAAGACCTCAAAGATCAAAACATATCATAAAAATGAAATTTTCCATAGAAAATCGTATGGATTTGTAAAAACTTTGGATAAAATGCTCCTTTTGCATCGGTCTTTGTGCACATATAGGAAAACCAATTACTAATAATCCCTCAGCCATAAGGGCATGGACTAATAAAACAACATGCATGTGGATTTCTACAACGATCATATGAATGGTTTGGCTTAAAATCTGATAATAAATAACCATATCTGTGGGTGGTGAGGAGCGATCTAAATTAAATCCAACGAGGGATTTGAGAAAGAAATCTGAAGGAAAAACAAGACCAAATGACAAATATTTGTCCAAGTATAATTTCCTTAAATAAACAACATGTTAAACTGACAGAAAATTTCCATGAAAACCATGGAGAGGCTCATGTAAACTTCATGATAGAAAAACCTTCGACAACAATGAACTATGTACATTGTATATAAATTGCCATCCATAGCATACAACAACCCAAGAAATCATAGACCTAGAGTCCACCATATAAGAGTTACCCTGCTTGTAAGCTGCAACCGACTGATGCCTTCAAGGATGACCTACAATGAAAAAGGAAACCATCTATATGAGTGGAGAGAGGGGAAATAGTATAGGCATAATTTCCTACCACCATGCCATCCATTTGAGGCGTGTGGTTAAATTTTTCCTTTCAATTTCACTTTGAATTGACTAGTTATTATATTAAGTCTAGAGGCTCATCAAATTCCCCAATGAGTCATAATGATTATCACTTAGCTAGTTCATAGCTAGCGGTGCACCAATCCCTCCCTGGGAATTTAGTATTTTTAATTTATTGAGTGGAGGAAATTTGAACCGAGGATGGATAAACATGGCAAGCCAACATAGTAGGCTTAGAAAATGTTGGGTTGGATCGATGTGGGAAAAAGGACATGCATGCATGGGGCGAGAGGCAGTGAGTCATACGAGTTACGGGTTTTTTCGGGCATGGAAATCCCAGGTTCACATGTCGAGGTTGGCATGGTATCGAGTGTTCTTCGTATGACCCCAAGGTCTGGTTTAGGTCACACTCACCTTGTTTGTTTTTAGACACCAATGAAGTCTGAAACTTATCTTTTAAAATTTTAACCTGGCAGTTCGATTGTTGGATTTGGAATTAGAAAAAAAAAAGGCTTAACAATGAAGTCTGAAAATAGTTGGAATTCAAAAAATGAATTGGTCAAAACATAATTTCATTGATACATAACCAATAGGAGATAGTTTGTACATTATTTGCAAGTCCAAGATTTTCAAAGTTAGATAGTTTGTACAGGATTTTCAAAGTTCGATAGTTTGTACCTTAATTGTAGGTCCGAGGTTTCCAAAGTTTGAGCAACAATTTCAACCAAGATGAATGACCCATGATGTATCTTCAACTCTTTGTGAGAGTATAATATTGTTCGATTGACTGAGTTGTATATAAAGCAGTTGGTTTGGTTCTCTTGAGAGGCATTCACACACAACAATAGTCATAACCAATAACAACTCTTAGGAAAGTAATGTAATGTTTCTCCAATTTGGGAGAGAAGAAGTATTTAAAACAATTCTTTGTACATTTTAAGAGGCTTTGCACTTATGTACTTGGCTTTCCTCTCCCAAATACAAAACCACCACAAGCAATCATTTCATATACCCTTGCCACTAGTTTGGGCATGAAGTCGAAACTACTTTGCAATTGTAGGTAGGCCTCTTTTTTATTGAGGCTTGTTGTTCCAATCAATCGAGCCAACATTGAGAGAGGGAAGAAATGGAATTGGTTTCAGAAGCAAAAATGGGCGACCAAAGGGAGCTGGTGTAAACAAGTATTTGTGATCGATTCTCCCCTGCAGTGTGGAATGGGTCTGTTAGCGCCTGAAGGCGGTGGAGATGTGGTCACATTTTTCAAAACTAGACGTGGTCGTATTTGTCAGACTAGCCCGACATTGAAATTTGGGTGTATTTGTCAAACTAGCTTGACATTGAAATTTGGGTGGCTGCGAAGTGTCAATGCACTCACAAGAACTTAGGTTATATCTAAAAAGAACTTAGAACTTAGTTTATATTTGAAAAGAACTTAGAACTTAGCTTATTATATCTGAAAAGAAATTAGGTTATATGTAAATAAAAATGAAAAAAATACTTTGGGAGAAGTGGAGTTTGCAATAAGACTTCTATTATAAGATCACTAAGAGAAGGAAGAAATGGAATTGGTTTCAAAAGAGGAAATGGGTGACTGAAGGGAGCTGGTGTAAACAAGTATTTGTGTATGCCATTGTGGTCGATTCTCCCTGCAGTGCGGAATGGGTTTGTTACCGCCTGAAGGTAGTGGAGATGTGGCCACATTTGTGAAACTAGCTTGACATGGAAATTTAGGTGTATTTATTAGACTAGCTTGACATTGAAATTTGGATGACTGCAAAGTGTTAATGCACTCACAAGAACTTAGGTTATATCTGAAAAGAACTTAGAACTTAGTTTATATTTGAAAAGAATTTAGAACTTAGCTTATTATATCTGAAAAAAACTTAAACTTAGCTTATTATATCTGAAAAAAAAAACTTAAAACTTAGGTTATGTAAATGAAAATGAAAAAAATACTTAAAAAAAAAACAAAGTTTGCAATAAGACTTCTATTATAAAAACCCATAAGATTGTGAATAAATATTTTTTTTAATATTTAATTAAAAAAATTACAAACTTAGAGATATAATAGATGTATTAAAAGTGAAGAGTGAACTAATAGTGAGTCAACCTCAAATCGAATGCTTGAGTCGCACGGAGTAATAACATGGTAGATATTTCTCTTGGACCATGTCACATAAATTTGATAGATGTTCGAACCCGACATAGATATAATAAACAAATCAGAATTAGTCATTATAAACGGAAATGTTGTAGACTAAAGGAAGCCACGTGGAATACTAAAGAGTTCGTAATAATTTTACAAAAAAGTAGTTGGATTTTTCATAATGTTTTTAATAGAAGAGGCGGAAATTAGGATAACGTTTACTATTTGTCTCCCATTTCCGGCGAGTTATGTTTTTCAGGCAAGTCAGAGTTTCAATGTTTCATAAATTGGTGGACTTGAATATCTCGGTTGCTGTCAAGGGAATTGTTTATTCCATTAATTTTAACCAATTGTATTTATATTCCAATATAATTATATTTATATATAATGTATCTATATTCCAATATAATTATATCAATATAATTATATCTATATTAAGTGGTCTAAATGTTCTAAGTAGTTTAAATGTTTTTTGTTTTAGTTTTTTTGATTTTTTTTTTGTTTAATTTTATTTGAAATTATGTTAGAAAGTGTTGAATCTACAGATTTGAGTGGCTAAATCTATATATCAAATCACAGTTTTATTTTGTATTATGGGAGATTTTGCTATTTCATTTGTTTATTGTTTAAATGTTGATATATACAATTTCATCTTTTATATAAACGTAGAAACACTTGGAAACACCTTCTAAAATCGTTACATATCCTTCTTCATTGGTTAGCTTGGCGATCGGGGACAAGACACTCTATTCTGTTGAGCAGAGATCATATTATGGGATTGGGGGAAGGGTCAATTTTGTCTGAAGAGTTAATCTCAGCTATCAATAGGAAAGGCGCTCACTACCTATATCAAGCACAATGTGAACCTCATGTGGGGATGGTTGGCTCAAATTGGATATCTAGTGCTGATTTGGATATAGAGGGATGTCTTTCTTTGGAATGGAAGCTTTTCCGTAGAGCTCTCATTAATGCTGCTGTATTATTAGCCGAGAAGCCGGATGAGCTTATTTGGTTGGGAGGAGATGCATCGGGTCAGATTTATGTTAAAAACGTCTTTGTGGCCACAGAGAAAAAGAGATGGAACTTTGTGATAGGTGGTTGGAGGAAAGCATTATGGTCCTGGGCTTGCCCATTGAAAATTAAACTTTTTACATGGTTAATTGCTGAGAATAAAATTCTCACCCGAGATATTCTTCAGCGCAGAGGTTTTTTTGGTCTGAGTTTATGTTAGTTATGAAAAAAAAGCATGGACACTGCATACCACTTGTTTGTGGAATGTACCTTCGTCACTGCGGTCTGGAATAAGATTACATTATCCTTAAATCTCTTAGCTAGGTGGACTGGAGATACCCTATCGGGTTGTTTTAAATTCTGGAAAGATCAAAACTCTTTGTATCCATGTTTACCAACTGTCATTTGTTGGTTTATTTGGAAGGAAAGAAACCTCGCCATATTTGAATATGGTATTCCCAGTTCACAGAAGGTGGTGTTTCTTTCGATTTCATCCATGGGGGATTGTCATACAAAAACAAAAGCCGCCTGTTGCGGATACATTCCTACAAATCTGGAAGGAGGTGGGGTGATTGGTTGCTTTGATGGAGTTGCCCAATCATCGGGCAATAATTGTGGAGTTGGTGGCAAAATTAAGATCAATAAGCACATAAGTTATTAGTGGTTTTTCAACTGTGGGCCGGGAACTAATACTAAAGCCGAGCTCTTGGGAGCTTGGGCCCTCCTCACTTTGACATATCGCCTTTCAATTCTGGAGATATATGTTCAGGGCGATTAAAAAATTATCATTGAATGGTTGAAGGGGAAGGGACGACTTGAGGTGGCTGCCTTGGAATGTTGGAAGGACCGTCTCAGGGAGATTATCAAGCTATTTCAAAAAAACTCCTTTGCTCATGTTTATAGGGAATATAACAAAGATGCAGACAGCTTGTCCAAACGTTCACTCTTACAAGCACTAGGGAAGATAGTCTATTATCTGTGTGATGAGGAACATGAGGGTCCTCATCAATTTTAGATCTTTATTAGTTTGTATGCTCCTGATATCTTTGTGTTTTGTGGGAACTTGAAGGACAATTAGCCTTTCCATGACAGATTATGTTTTGGTGCATTTTTTTGTCATTTTGTCGATTAGCGAAGCTAGATTCAACATTTGACATATGTAACTATATTACTGCCTCTAATATTGCTGACTGTTTTGATTTAGCAATGAGAAAAGTATTGTTTGATTTATATTTTGAGACAAATGTTTTGTAAAGGAATAGTTTATATTTATATATAAATATAAAGCATAATTTTCTATTGGAAAAAAAAATTAATGAAAAACATACTTCAAAATACCTTTATGTGTAGGATGTTGACTTTTTTTATATTGTCCCAAGTGCACATGTAACGATAGAGGGTGAATCGTTAATCACGTGAGATTAGAGTTGAGTGTATGAGAGTGATAATTTTTATTAGAGTTGAGTGTATGAGAGTAATCATTTTTATAAGATTTTTGTTGATCAATTTTATTTGTGAGAGATCTTAAATTTGATTTATGTATAAAGTATATTCAAGAATAAAAATAAAGTATGTGGTGGTTAAGTATTGTACGATGACATATCCACTAACATTAAAGTGAGTGTATTTCACCATGTCCTTTGGCTTATCCAACCCATATTGGCCCTTGCTACCATGAAGTTCATAATAAGCTACAATTGAACCCAGACCTTAGGCGTTTCTTTAAACCCAACCGCCAAAATATGAACTTCATATTATGTTTACGTGTGTTTCATTATGTTTATGTGTGTTTCTTTGTGGATCCAATTCTCCAAAGACAATGGTTAATAACTTGGAGAGAGATTACGCACTAAGTAAATAAAATCGATGAGGTGATAAGCAAATTCAAAGAAGACACAATACTTATATTAAAAAAATTACAAAAAAACTAAATAAAAAACAATTAAATCAACCCATGGGACAACATTGTAAGCATACCTGAACCATACCTCACTGGGATTTATCAAAGTTTTATACATGATAAAATACACGTATATAATTCATATATATTTTTAAATACTTAACAAACAATTAATAACATGAATCCATTGATAAAGATTTTCTATTAAATACTTTATATAATCTTTTCTTTGTTATGAAAATAGGTTTTTTCTATAATTTAAAATACAAACCTTAGAAATACGTATTCAAAGAACTAAGCTAGAAAACCAATGTTGTACAAAATGAGTAAAATAATTGAAAGTAAGGTCAAAGAAGTGGAGACAAAATTCAACAAACTTAAAGAAAGAAAACTTGGGCACTCAACTGGAGAAGTCAAGACAAAGAAATACATAGGCTTGTTATTTTTTAGGTTACTATTCTATTTTGTTTGTTATGTTCTATTATATCTACAATTAAACTTAAACCTCTTTTAGTTTATCAAGTACACCATGATTACATTCCCTTTGCAAATGATTTTTGAAGTTCTCCTTCAAATTTTTAATTTTCATCTCCCTCTAAGTATAGAGAGAGTTGGTGACCTTTCATTCTTGCATAATTATTGCATGTGCATGGTTTTTTCCATCCTCTAAAAGGCCCAAATGCTTATCCTGTGTTGCTGTAAATATTTGACATATTGTTGCATAAAGTGTTTCCAAACGCTCTTTATCCTTATCTTCCTGCAATGTTTTTTGCAAAAGGGAATGTGTCATCTTCTCTTGGGCAACAACTCTCTATTGTTTCTTTGCCTCAAGAAGAGTCAACATGTTTATCTTTGCGTGTTGCACACATGGTTCAACTTTTGCTTCCAATTCCTCATGCTTTGTCTTTGAAAGTACCTCTTTCTAGGCTTAGGTTTTGAAGGGTTTACTAGATGTTCTAGTAGTGTTATTTCATTTCCCTTGGGTCCTAGGATGTATTTCATTCATCTCCATCACCCATATCTATAATTTCTATTTGTTCTCATGACCATAGAACATCATTTGTACCAAGATAGACCAAGATTGGAGAAGAAAAACACTTATCTATTGTTCGGTGCTGTGGACTACATCATCTTTAAAAATGCTTGGTCGTTCTGTGTAATATTGTGTTTTATAGCAAAACATTGTTGTGGTCTTCAATAGATCTACAAATAACCTAGATGTTGTATTGGCTCTAGGGATAACCTAGATGTTGTAACCACAAATGTTCAAGACAAAACACACATTTCCATGGCAAATTTTCAAATAAAATAATTTAATTGTGATATTTTTATTAATAACATTAACATAAAATCTCCCCTCATTTACTTCGACATTCTCATTCGCTTGTTAGGGAGTATGCTAGTTTTATTATATCTATAAAATAATTTTTTTATTAAAAAAATAAAATTAATATGTAGTTATTTAATATAATTAAAAAATGCCCAAAGGGGTTGGATCCAATGGTGGAAAGAAAAGAGTTTTTCACCATTAGGCAAGGTTCAATTCCCATGAGGGATTTACCTGGATCCACGGGGGCACCTTGAGGTAGTGGTCAAACATGTGGTTGCACCCAGATATATTATATTAAATGGTATCGTGACCCGTGCAGACATAAGTGGATCAAATCCCACCCCCATGTCCTTAAAAAATTCAATATTGGCAACTGCACGTTCTGTTAAGGCGTACATGTTGTTAAGCAATTCATTGGTTCGAGTCTCGACAAAACGTGCGCGAAGGTTGTGCCCCCAGCTGGTCACGCCTAGGAGTTATAGTGGCAGCCACTGGAATCGACCG
>JASDQU010752010.1:25238-37803 GCA_032191745.1 Picea mariana
CATGCGTAAGAAAACTATCATTATATAATAATTCCATTATATAATAATTAATGGTTGAAACCTGACCTACTTCAGAAAACTATCATTAGCCTATATTCATTCAGCTTCACTATTATGTTCCCTTCACATTGAGCTTCACTATTGTGTTCCCTTCGCGTTCACACCTAGGACCTAGGTTTTATTTCTCCCCATAGGCCCCTACTCTAGTTAGCTCTGCTACAATTACTGTCTCCATCTCAGCTGCCTTTGCAGTTCTAGGTAAACCGAGTAAGCTGCTACTCATGGGTAAACTGTTGGGATTGGATATGCTACTATTGACACTTGAATAAGCTTATCTGCTTAGGTTCAGTTCAATCAACTACTACTATTGACACTTGAATTGACTTATTTGCTACTATTGACACTTGAACTGGCTTATCTACTTAGGTTCAACTGGAAAGAAGTAGGGTAACAACCGTCAATAACTTGGGAAAGGTTTAACCAAATTCACATCCAATAATGAGGCCTTTTTTTTTTTTTTTGTATTTTGGAGTTTCAACCATTTATATTATATCAAAGCAATATAATTTCTATTATATAATTAAGTATTATTTAATATTCTAAAATCTAAGTATTAGCTAATATTCTAAAATCTAACATTTCCCAATTTAGAAAATTATTTTATATTTATGATTGAAGTTTGTGGCATTGTACTTCCTTCAAATTTAAGAAAAATATTACAATTTATTGAATAAATCTCATATTACAAATGACTTATTTATGTAGTGAAATAACCTTTGAAAAGCAAATTACTTTAAATATAACATTTTGGATATTATTATTATAATAAAATATTCTTTCACCAAAATCACTTTACATTTACATATTAAAAAACAATTAAAAACAAATAATTTTCACAAGTAACTTTTAAATTTGAATTACTTTCATAAGTAACATAATATACCACCTTTAGGGTTGCATTTCTTTTTAATACACATCCCACTTTACCAAACAATATATTTAGGAAAGAGTTTAATTGAATCTTCAACAATAAATCTCATTGGAGAATAAAACTTTATACGACAGAGAAAATGAAAATTGCTTTGGAACACTGAATACTATCTTATAAAAGGAGACCAATGCAATCTTTATGCATTAAATAAATCTTTCTTTTTTAATTAAAAATATTTAATGTCAACAACCACTATCGAAGACTCGAAGTCACATTCCATCACAACTTGTTGTGAAGGCATTAGGGAGTTGTTCTCTTCAGTGTATCGGGGAAGAGAAAATCCCAAAGTAATTGTTGATAGAGAGGAGTCTAAACGAAACAATTTCATAGTATTATCGACTCCAAGCATTTGTCATTTAAATATAAACAAGGGAGGTTGCAAAGCAATAAGTCTCTGCCAAGAAGGTTGATCGGATATAGGTAGAATTTGTTAATAAGCTTTTTGAATTATTTGTTAAGCTCGTGAGCTATGAAACTAGCGACTAGCCCTGTAATTTATTGTTTCTTAGTCGAGCTTGGAATAATAATGTGTTCTATTCGATCCGAAAGTACTGTTGGAGTCCTTTTGCTTATTTTGAAGCCATCCTCATTCTAGTTGGTATTAGGCCATTGATCAATTAAATATTTAATTATGACTTCTGTATTAGGCCATTTCATAGTTGTTGAGTCCTCGTGTTTCTCACTGATTCTGAATTTGTCTGGTTCATGTTTTTCCAGATAAAAAAAGATAAAAGCAATAACAAACATGACAACAACATGCTCGTTTTACTCTAGACTGTTGAATATCTCGGCAAATATTAGAGCACCGTCATACTTTCGCTCAAGCTCTCTGGACAGTCTTTTTCTTCTCAACATTCCTTGTTTGTGCATCTATGTCTGATGTCCATTTCTTCATGCATTTCAGAGTAGATCCAGCTCTTGTAGATAAACTTACGTATTTCGATACTTGTAAAAGCGTTTTACAATTCCAGGGATTTTTTTTGGGGATTTGTCATTTCTTGACTCAACAAAGTAATGATAACAACCACTTTGCCATTGCAATCCAAAACCAAGTGAAGCCTGATAGTATCGACATGGGTATTATTGTTTGCTATTAATTATATCGCTATGTATCAGCGACATCTTACGCATTGAGGGTTTCATCGGCGATACGTATACCTCTTGGGTAAGTTATGATGTGGGTAGGGCTAAGATTGAAACACTATGATGCGAGAAGGACTTGAATCGTCTGTAACCAACACCAATGGATATAAAATTCCTAATCAACCCCCGATGAAGAAATATTTCTTGTACTAGATCCCTCCTTTGCATCGTGAGGGTTTTTGGATACCTCCTTTCATGGATGGTGTAATGAAGCTGGTACTCCTACTCATATAGAATAGTTTTTTCGTTCCGGAGAAAGGGACAAGTCTGGTTGTAGTCAATCCAATAGGGCCCACGACTGGTGGTTGTTGTAGTGTCAAGCCATCACTATGGGTAGATTTCAAAACTGTTGCCTCAAATATTATATGCGCCTGTATCAAGCAGGCATTAGACGCGCCTAGGTTTTGACTGAAATTGTTGTGTATTTATTCCACATTGTTCGAAACCACTGCCAAAACATGGGCCATGCTCCATGCACAAATTAGACGTGTTAATCTTATTCATTTCCTCGCGTCGTCCTCCATGTAGAGACTAGATATGTGCGGAATTACTTTCCATCTGTTTGACTGAGAAGGGTTGGAGCAAGCTAGAGATTTGCATTGCTCTTTATAGCAAGGGTTTTGGTATAGAGCTTTGTTCCCTGTAGCACCACCTGCGAAGTCTCAATCGATTCTCAGGCTTATTCTCAACGATTTTCTTCCTCACGAGAGTATATGCTACTAAGGGTTTTCTTCTTTTGGTCTTGCAGAGGTATTATTTCAGTTAGATCTACTCGATCTCGAACTATCTCTATAGGAATTGCACCTACAACCATTACTTATTAAACCAGCACCACAAAGCTCAGACGATACAGTTTACCAGGAATAGGAATAACATCTGTAGTGAAGGCTAAAGGCAGTATACGTTTTTTACTTAGCATCAAAGCCAGTAATTTCCCGAGTCTAAGTAGTAGCATAGACAGAGACTTCGATAGCAGTGGTTCCAGTTTCTCTCAAAGGCAGACCCGAGAATGGACTAATTCTAGTCTTAGTCCCATGGACTTTGTCTTTACCAAAAATTTCCTTCATCGATAAATTGAGTGATTTTGTGTTCACAGGAAAACTACTTGTGATCCAGAAGCTCTGTAGTTTATTGTTGGACAAGGAACAACATAACAACATTTTGGGAAATATTTTGCAAGACATGGGTGATGCTGACAGAGAAACTATTGGAGATGTTTTCAATGGATCTCTAAGGTCACGTGTGAGGGCTCGTCCAGGTCAAGCTAATAATCCACTCAGCTTAGCTGAATGGGTGAGAAAATGTTCCCATTTAAAGTATTGTTACAGAATCCTGTCGATGTGTTTATTTACATGGTTTCTTTTGCAGTGGTTTACTTAACTACAAGGAATTTTGGAAGACATGAAAACATTGTTGGTTCAGAGGAATGAACTTGTCTTTCTGTTTCAAACCTTTTTAACGCTCCAGCTTGCTCCTGAAAATCAATTGGACTCGACTCTTGAGATTATTGTGAATCAACGTCAGTAACAACAATAGGTTTTATATCGAATGGCTCTCGTCTACATATGTTGAGAGACAAAAGAAGGCTTATGTTGAACTTGTTGGACCTGGTGTGGGCTAAGGGTTTAAAGGCTCTTGGCTATAAGGTAGGCACTCCAGAGGATCAAAAAGAAGAGGCAATAGCATTTTCCCTAGGCAGAGCAAGGGAAAGGAAGGAGGGATGTCGATCAAGGGAGGGAGCTGCAGATGAGGTTATCCATGATGTGAAGTTCAAGGGTATGGCTCTTTCTTTACCGCAACACAGCTCCATGACCCTCCTGCCCAACTCCATGGCCCTCCTGCCATGAGGGACAAAAACCACTAAAATTCAATGTAGTAAATTCGAGAAGCTTATGAAAAGAACCCGAAAATTAATTCATCTCCCATGCTAGTCGCGAGGATTGTACATACGAATGAATTCTACACTGATTGTGAATGGGAATTACTTACAACAAGTGATTTCAGGTCATAGATTAATAAGAACGGTGATAATTTGAATTCTATGAGGTTGCATTGTCCTAAAATAAATCATTCTCGTGTGCAAGTCGCAGCTGGCATAAGAATGCATTCCGATTTGAGTATTCAATAACATATCACAGACGTACGGACATGTTCTGGATTTAGTGTTAACCGAGGTAATTTGTAGAATCGTTCTGACAATCTGAGCTATGGTTCTTTCTTTACCGCCACCCAGCTCCACGACCCTCCTGCCCTGTGGGACAAAAAAAATTATTTTTAGCACTTGCAATGCACAGTAAGTATACACAATTTCAATTAATTTCAATTCATTTAGGCAATTTCAATTCATTTAGCACTTGCAATGCACAATTAGTATATGCAATTTCACCTCCCTTGATTCTATGGACTTAGAGCACCTATAGCAACCTGACCTGTTCTCCAACTCGTTGGCGCCATCAACATGCATGTAAGGAGGTATATAAGGTAAGGTCTGCCTATAAGGAGGTATATAAATGCTTTAAGAGTAAATCATTGTAGTTTATTTGACAACAGGGTTTGCATGGTTGAGTAGGTGGAAGCTCAATAACCTCGAGCTTAGGGAGTTGACAATGAGCTATTGGTTGTTGTTGGACATGACATCCATATCATAAAGGGAGTTGACAGAAAGAATAAATATTGAAATCATATGGAGAATGGAAAAACCAAGAAAACATTTTATGCTATGAAGTAATGCTAGATTGATATTTAGCATTACTTGATATCCAACGAAACTACAACGAAAGTACTAGCCAACCTATACTTTAAACTAAGGTTTTGGTCGAATATATGGGCTTCTTCCTTGGGAAGAGCCCAAATAAAACCTCAAAGATCAAACCATATCATAAAAATGAAATTTTCCATAGAAAATCGTATGGATTTGTAAAAACTTTGGATAAAATGCTCCTTTTGCATCGGTCTTTGTGCACATATAGGAAAACTGATTACTAATAGTCCCTCAGCCATAAGGGCATGGACTAATAAAACAACATGCATGTGGATTTCTACAACGATCATATGAACGGTTTGGCTTAAAATCTGATTATAAATAACCATATCTGTGGGTGGTGAGGAGCGATCTAAATTAAATCCGACGAGGGATTTGAGAAAGAAATTTGAAGGAAAAACAAGACCAAATGACAAAGATTTGTCCAAGTATAATTTCCTTAAATAAACAACATGTTAAACTGACAGAAAATTTCCATGAAAACCATGGAGAGGCTCATGTAAAACTTCATGATAGAAAAACCTTCGACAATAATGAACTATGTACATTGTAGATAAATTGTCATCCATAGCATACAACAACCCAAGAAATCAGAGACCTAGAGTCCACCCAGAATGTTTTTATATAAGATGTGGAGGATGAGAGAAAGAATAACCAGGATAAGAGTTACCCTGCTTGTAAGCTGCAACCGACTGATGCCTTCAAGGATGACCTACGATGAAAAAGGAAACCATATATATGAGTGGAGAGAGGGGAAATAGTACAGGCATAATTTCCTACCACCATGCCATCCATTTGAGGCGTGTGGTTAGAGTTTTCCTTTCAATTCCACTTTGAATTGGCTAGTTATTATATGAAGTCTAGAGGCTCATCAAATTCCCCAATGAGTCATAATGATTATCACTTAGCTAGTTCATAGCTAGCGGTGCACTAATCCCTCCCTGGGAGTTTAGTATTTTTAATTTATTGAGTGGAGGAAATTTGAACCGAGGATGGATAAACATGGCAGGCGAACATAGTATGCTTAGAAGATGTTGGGTTGGATCGATGTGGGAAAAAGGACATGCATGCATGGGGCGAGAGGCAGTGAGTCATATGAGCTACAGGTTTTTTCGGGCATGGAAATCCCAGGTTCACATGTCGAGGTTGGCATGGTATCGAGTGTTCTTCGTATGACCACAAGGTCTGGTTTAGGTCACACTCACCTTGTCTGTTTTTAGACACCAATGAAGTCTGAAACTTAGCTTTTAAAATTTTAACCTGGAAGTCAGATTGTTGGATTTGGAATTAAAAAAAAAAAGGCTTAACAATGAAGTCTGAAAATAGTTGGAATTTAAAAAATGAATTGGTCAAAACATAATTTCATTGATACATAACCAATAGGAGATAGTTTATACATTATTTGCAAGTCCAAGATTTTCAAAGTTAGATAGTTTGTACAGGATTTTCAAAGTTCGATAGTTTGTACCTTAATTGTAGGTCCGAGATTTCCAAAGTTTGAGCAACAACTTCAACAAAGATGAATGACCCATGATGTATCTTCAACTCTTTGTGAGAGTATAATATTGTTCGATTGATTGAGTTGTATATAAAGCAGTTGGTTTGGTTCTCTTGATCAAGAGGCAGTGACACACAACAATAGCCACAACCAACAACAACTCTTAGGAAAGTAATGTAATGTTTTTCCAATTTGGGAGAGAAGAAGTATTTAAAACAATTCTTTGTACATTTTAAGAGGCTTTGCACTTATATACTTGGCTTTCCTTGCCCAAATACAAAACCACCACAAACAATCATTTCATATACCCTTGCCACTAGTTTGGGCTTGAAGTCGAAACTAATTTGCAATTGTAGGTAGGCCTCTTTTTTTATTGAGGCTTGTTGTTCCAATCAATTGAGCCAACATTGAGAGAAGGAAGAAATGGAATTGGTTTCAGAAGCAAAAATGGGCGACCAAAGGGAGCTGGTGTAAACAAGTATTTGTGTTTGTGAATGTGGTCGATTCTCCCCTGCAGTGTGGAATGGGTCTATTACTGCCTGAAGGCAGTGGAGATGTGGTCACATTTTTCAGAACTAGACGTGGCCGTATTTGTCAGACTAGCCCAACATTGAAATTTGGGTATATTTGTCAAACTAGCTTGACATTGAAATTTGGGTGGCTGTGAAGTGTTAATGCACTCACAAGAACTTAGGTTATATCTAAAAAGAACTTAGAACTTAGTTTATATTTGAAAAGAACTTAGAACTTAGCTTATTATATCTGAAAAGAACTTAGAACTTAGCTTATTATATCTGAAAATAACTTAGAACTTAGGTTATATGTAAATAAAAATGAAAAAAATACTTTGGGAGAAGCGAAGTTTGCAATAAGACTTCTATTATAAGATCACTAAGAGAAGGAAGAAATGGAATTGGTTTCAAAAGCAAAAATGGGTGACTGAAGGGAGTTGGTGTAAACAAGTATTTGTGTATGCCAATGTGGTCGATTCTCCCCTGCAGTGCGGAATGGGTTTGTTACTGCCTGAAGGCAGTGGAGATGTGGCCGCATTTGTGAAACTAGCCCGACATTGAAATTTAGGTGTATTTATTAGACTAGCTTGACATTGAAATTTGGGTGACTGCGAAGTGTTAATGCACTCACAAGAACTTAAGTTATATCTGAAAAAAACTTAGAACTTAGTTTATATCTAAAAAGAATTTAGAACTTAGCTTATTATATCTGAAAAAAATTTAAACTTAGCTTATTATATCTGAAAAAAAACTTAAAACTTAGATTATGTAAATGAAAATAAAAAAAATACTTTAAAATAAGCAAAATTTGCAATAAAACTTTTATTATAAAAACCAATAAAATTATGAATAAATAAATTTTTTTAATATTTAATTAAAAAAATTACAAACCATGGTATAAAATGTATTAAAAGTGAAGAGTGAACTAATAGTGAGTCAACCCCAAATCGAATGCTGAGTCGCACGGAGTAATAACATGGTAGATCTTTCTCTTGGACCATGTCACATAAATTTGATAGATGTTCGAACCCGACATAGATATAATAAACAAATCAGAATTAGTCATTATAAACGGAAATGTTGTAGACTAAAGGAAGCCATGTGGAATATCAAAGAGTTCGTAATAATTTTACATAAAAGTAGTTGGATTTTTCATAATGTTTTTAATAGAAGAGGTGGAAATTAGGATAACGTTTACTATTTGTCTCCCATTTCCGGCGAGTTTTGTTTTTCAGGCAAGTCAGAGTTTCAATGTTTCATAAATTGGTGGACTTGAATATCTCGGATGCTGTCAAGGGAATTGTTTATTCCATTAATTTTAACCAATTGTATTTATATTCCAATATAATTATATCTTTAATCACTAGTCGAGAATTGTTTATTCCATTAATTTTAACTAATTTTGTATCTATATTCCAATATAATTATATTTATATATAATGTATCTATATTCCAATATAATTATATATTAATATAATTATATCTATATTAAGTGGTCTAAATGTTCTAAGTTTATTTATATTCCAATATAATTATATATTAATATAATTATATCTATATTAAGTGGTCTAAATGTTCTAAGTTTATTTAATAGTTTAAATGTTTTTTGTTTCGGTTTTTTTTTGGGATTTTTTTTGTTTAATTTTGTTTGAAATTAGGTTAGAAAGTGTTGAATCTACAGATTTGAGTGGCTAAATCTGTATATCAAATCACAGTTTTATTTTGTATTATGGGAGATTTTGCTATTTCATCTGTTTATTGTTTAAATGTTGATATATACAATCTCATCTTTTATATAAACGTAGAAACACCTGGAAACACCTGGAAACACCTTCTAAAATCATTACATATCCTTCTTCATTGGTTAGCTTGGTGACCGGGGACAAGACACTCTATTCTGTTGAGCAGAGATCATATTATGGGATTGGGAGAAGGGTCGATTTTGTCTGAAGAGTTAATCTCAGCTATCAATAGGAAAGGCGTTCACTACCTATATCAAGCACAATGTGAACCTCATGTGGGGATGGTTGGCTCAAATTGGATATCTAACGCTGATCTGGATATAGAGGGATGTCTTTCTTTGGAATGGAAGCTTTTCCGTAGAGCTCTCATTAATGCTGTTGTATTATTAGTCGAGAAGTCAGATGAGCTTATTTGGTTGGGGGGAGATGCGTCGGGTCAGATTTATGTTAAAAACGTCTTTGTGGCCACAAAGAAAATGAGATGGAACTTTGTGATAGGTGGTTGGAGGAAAGAATTATGGTCCTGGGCTTGCCCATTGAAAATTAAACTTTTTACATGGTTAATTGCTGAGAATAAAATTCTCACCCGAGATATTCTTCAACGTAGAGGTTTCTTTGGTCTGAGTTTATGTAATTTATGCAAAAAAAGCATGGAGACTGCATACCACTTGTTTGTGGAATGCACCTTTGTCACTGCGGTTTGGAATAAGATTACATTATCCTTAAATCTCTTAGCTAGGTGGACTGAAGATACCCTATCTGGTTGTTTTAAATTCTGGAAAGATCAAAACTCTTCGTATCCATGTTTACAAGCTGTCATTTGTTGGTTTATTTGGAAGGAAAGAAACCTCGCCATATTTGAAGATGGTATTCCCAGTTCCCAGAAGGTGGTCTTTCTTTCGATTTCAACCATGGGGGATTGTAATACAAAAACAAAAGCTACCTGTTGCGGATACATTCCTGCAAATCTGGAAGGAGGTGGGGTGATTGGTTGGTTTGATGGAGTTGCCCAATCATTGGGCAATAATTGTGGAGTTGGTGGAAGAATTAGGATCTGTGAGCACATAAGTTATAAGTGGTTTTTCAACTGTGGGCCGGGAACTAATACTAAATCCGAGCTCTTGGGAACTTGGGCCCTCCTCACTCTGGCATATCGCCTTTCAATTCTGGAGAGATATGTTGAGGGCGATTAAAAAATTATCATTGAATGGTTGAAGGGGAAGGGACGACTTCAGGTGGTTGCCTTGGAATGTTGGAAGGACTGTCTCAGGGAGATTATCAAGCTATTTCAAAAAATCTCCTTTGCTCATGTTTACAGGGAATATAACAAAGATGCAGACAGCTTGTCCAAACATTCGTTCTTACAAGCACCAGGGAAGATAGTCTATTATCTGTGTGATGAGGAACATGAGTGTCCTCATCAGTTTTAGATCTTTATTAGTTTGTATGCTCCTGGTATCTTTGTGTTTTGTGGGAGCTTGAAGGACAACTAGCCTTTCTATGGTTAGATTATGTTTTGGTGCATTTTTTTGTCCTTTTGTCGATTGGTGAAGCTAGATTCAGCATTTGACATATGTAATTATGTTACTGTCTCTGATATTGCTGACTGTTTTGGTTTAGCAATGAGAAAGGCATTATCTAGTTTATATTTTGAGAAAAATGTTTTGTAAAGGAACAATTTATATATATATATATATATATAAAGCATAATTTTCTATATAAAAAAATAAATAATGGAAAACATACTTCAAAATACCTTTATGTGTGGAATGTTGACCTCCTTTTTTTATATTGTCCCAGAGTGCACATGTAACGATAGAGGGTGAATCGTTAATCACGTGAGATTAGAGTTGAGTGTATGAGAGTGATAATTTTTATTAGAGTTGAGTGTATGAGAGTAATCATTTTTATAAGATTTTTGTTGATCAATTTTATTTGTGAGAGATCTTAAATTTGATTTATGTATAAAGTATATTCAAGAATAAAGTATGTGGTGGTTAAGTATTGTACGATGACATATCCACTAACACTAAAGTGAGTGTATTTCACCATGTCCTTTGGCTTATCCAACCCATATTGGCCCTTGCTACCATGAAGTTCATAATACGCTACAATTGAACCCAGACCTTAGGCGATTCTTTAAACCCAACCGCCGAAATATGAACTTCATATTATGTTTATGTGTGTTTTTTTGTGGATCCAATTCTCCAAAGACCATGGTTAATAACTTGGAGAGAGATTACGAACTGAGTAAATAAAATCGATGAGGTGATAAGCAAATTCAAAGAAGACACAACACTTATATTAAAAAATTTACGAAACAACTAAATAAAAAACAATTAAATCAACCCATGGGACAACATTGTAAGCATACCTTAACCATACCTCACTGGGATTTATCAAAGTTTTATACATGATAAAATACACGTGTATATAATTTATATATATCTTTAAATACTTAACAAACAATTTATAACATGAATCCATTGATAAAGATTTTTTATTAAATATTTTATATAATCTTTTCTTTGTTATGAAAATAGGTTTTTTCTATAATTTAAAATACAAACCTTAGAAATACACATCCAAAGAACTAAGCTAGAAAACCAATATTGTACAAAATGAGTAAAATAATTGAAAGTAAGGTCAAAGAAGTGGAGACAAAATTCAACAAACTTAAAGAAAAAAAACTTGGGCACTTAGTTGGGGAAGTCAAGACAAAGCAATACATAGGCTTGTTATTTTTTAGGTCACTATTCTATTTTGTTGGTTACGTTCTATTATATCTACAATTAAACTTAAACCTCTTTTAGTTTATCAAGTATACCATGCTTACATTTCCTTTGTAGATGATTTTTGAAGTTCTCCTTCAAATTTTTAATTTTCATCTCCCTCTAAGTATAGAGAGAGCTGGTGACCTTTCATTCTTGCATAACTATTGCAAGTGTATGGTTTTTTCCATCCTTTATAAGACCCAAATGCTTATCCTGTGTTGTTGTAAATATTTGACATATTGTTGCATAAAGTGTTTCCAAACGCACTTAATCCTTATCTTCCTGCAATGTTTTTAGCAAAAGGGAATGTGTCATCTTCTCCTGGGCAATAACTCTCTATTGTTTCTTTGCCTCAAGAAGAGTCAACATGTTTATCTTTGCATGTTGCACACATGGTTCAACTTTTGCTTCCAACTCCTCATGCTTCGTCTTTGAAAGTACCTCTTTCTAGGCTTAGGTTTTGAAGGGTTTACTAGATGTTCTAGTAGCGTTATTTCATTTCCCTTGGGTCCTGGGATGTATTTCATTCATCTCCATCACCCATATCTATAATTTCTATTTGTTCTCATGACCATAGAACATCATTTGTACCAAGATAGACCAAGATTGGAGAAGAAAAACACTTATCTATTGTTCGGTGCTGTGGACTACATCATCTTTAAAACTGCTTGGTCGTTTTGTGTAATATTGTGTTTTATAGCAAAACATTGTTGTGGTCTTCAATAGATCTACAAATAACCTAGATGTTGTATTGGCTCTAGGGATAACCTAGATGTTGTAACCGCAAATGTTCAAGATGAGACAAACATTTCCATGGAAATTTTTCAAATAAAATAATTTAATTGTAATATTTTTATTAATAACATTAACATAAAATCTCCCCTCATTTACTTTGGCATTCTCATTCGCTTGTTAGGGAGTATGCTAGTTTTATTATATCTATAAAATAATTTTTTTATTAAAAAAATAAAATTAATATGTACTTATTTAATATAATTAAAAAATGCCCAAAGGGGTTGGATCCAATGGTGGAAAAAATTAAAGGAGTTTTTCACCGTTAGGCAAGGTTCAATTTCCGTGAGGGATTTACCTGGACCCATAGGGGCACCTTGAGGTAGTGGTCAAACGTGTGGTTGCACCCAAA
>JASDQU010752011.1:22579-46399 GCA_032191745.1 Picea mariana
TTAAGGTGCTCGGAGGGTGGCTTCGGCCTATGGTTGGGTGACAATAGTGATATTGTCGATGGTAAAACAAGCACATCCATTATATTCTAATAGGTTATGGGCCCACACCTCCTTCATTCAATCTAACCATTGGAAGGAAGCATAGCCATAAGGATATTAATCTTGTTGAAGAACTGTCGCTAGGGTTTCTAGTAGAAGCAGTCACCAAAGCACTGCCGCTAGGGTTACTAGCAGGTGCAGTTGCATAAACCCTAATCCACTCGTTGAGGCACCTTAAGTGAAGAGATTGACCTAATTTTCGCATAGAATAGTGCACTCTAGCCTAGCGCATCTCTTGGTACTCTCAACAATCAAAGACGTCAAGTTTGAGTTTTTGGTCAAATCTAGTGTTGACCAAGTCAAAGCAGCCATGACTTACTCTATGAAGTCAAAAAACAAGTTAGATGGAGCTTCTAACTTTAGAGCATGGAAGACAAGGATTGACCTCATCCTTGCCAAGAATAAAGTAATGGATATTGTTAAAGGAAAGATCGTGGAACCAGAGTTTGAAGAAGGAAAAGAGAAGGAACCACAAAACGTTGTAGTTATGGAGAAGTTCAAAGACGGTGACATCAATGCCATGCGTATCATAGTGGATTCTATAAAATACCACTTGATACCCTACATCTCCCATCTTGACTCATCGAAGAAGATGTATGATGCCCTAACAAACCTCTTCTTAGTCAGAAACATTGGACAAGTATTGAGTTTGAAGAATGAGCTTTGTGACATGAAGATGAATGATGACGACAACATAACATCATAATTTTTAAGGATCTCTTAGTTAAGAGATCAACTAAAAGCTATTGAAGAGATCATCTCAGAGAAGGAACTGTGAAATATAGTACTCAATGGTCTTCCAAAGACATGGGATGTATTTGCCACAAGCATGAACACAAGGAAGGAGTATCCTACATTTGAAAAAATTTGGACTTGCTATGCACAAGAAGAATCAAGGATTAGTGCAAAAGAGAAACCTCAAAATAAATATGATGATCAAGCCTTCACAACAATATTCAAGAATTTCAGGAACAAAAAGAAGTTTGGCTTCAGGAAGAAAACAGATCAAGAGAAAGATATGTCAAGGATACAATGCTTCAATTGTCAAAAGTATGGTCACTACAAGAATCATTGTCCCGAGTTAAATAAAAGGAAGGAAAAACACGAAGCATCAATTGCCAAAGAAAGGGAACCCTCAAAGTAAGCCAAGCAAGACAAAACATACTTCTTCTTCTAAGACAAGGTAACAATTCTCTTCATAGTTCTTGTACATACCATGTTTTTCGGTACATATCTTGCATATCTATTTCTTAGGAGATAAAATGTTCAAAGAGAAACTATACTTATAAAATAACAACAAGATAAGGACTGATATCATTATGACTATAAGACAAGTTGCAAGATAAGTCAAAATCAGAAAGAAACCTAGAAGAAGTCTTATTCGAAAAGAATCCTTAAAGTATCCCTTGTTATCCATCCACATCCATGATCCTACTATGAAAGGAAGAAGATGGAATCTTCAGAGCATGGAATCTATAGAAAACTCCATGGACCCAAGATCTAAAGAGATACATGAGGAAGAACATGAAGATTCCAAGAAAGAAAGAGAAGCCAGAACAACCAGTCATTGTATCAAGAATCACAAGATTTCCAGCCTAATATGAACTCACTAAAAGCAATCAAGCAGAGGTACTGGAAGTTTCGATGAAGAACAGTGTATGAAAGAATTATGAATGTAAGCATTGCGAGATCCATAACTAGAGGTTATCCCATATGGAGAGAGAAGACTATGATGATTACTCGTTCCAGTAAACTAGATATATCTCTACATGAGCCATTATATCATCAACAATATCCATAGGTTGGAATTGACATTAGATGAATGTAAAGAATGTTCTCCAGAATAATTGAACAAACAGCGTATGTAGAGCAACCTCAATACTTTGAGGTATACCAGAAAGAGAGCCTTGTATGCAGATGGAAGAAGACAACTTGGTGGAGAACCTCCAATGCACAATAGAAGTGTAGTGAAGACTTTCTATATCAGAGTATTGTATCAAAATGGTTACTCAGAAGCTCAGAATGATGGATTGCTAATCCATGAGAAAGATCTCATGATGACAGAAGAAGTTCCACATGGATATGTTCCAGTTTGAGCCTTGCCACGATGTTATGAGCTAATGGGGAACAAAAGATGAATCCAATAATAACACACTATATTGATCAGAGCTATATGAAGCTTTCAGAGAAAACCAGTGTTCCAGAAAGACCAAAGTACATTGAGATCAAGCATTACACTCTCCGTGATGAAGTCCAGAAAGGAGAAAGTGGTTGTCAAATATATATCTCCAAAGATGAGCAGATAAGAAGACATTTTGGTAAATCCTCTATCCAAGATAAAAGAGTTTGCATACTCAAGCTGGAGCTCATGGAGATGACTTCCCTATTGAAAAAGAAAGAGATGACTCCCAGGTTGGGAGGGAGCACTGATGTGTATTGATCTATGGACAGTCATTCTTTAGTTCGAAAAATGGTCAAGGATGAGCAGTTCCTTTCCAGTTCGGAAAGTGGTTTGAGATTTATGATGGACATACATTTTCCAGTTCGAAAAAATGGTCCAGATCGAACAGTCATTTTTGTAATGAAAATGGTTCGATGGATTGTTGATGTACCATAGACATAGATTCCCCATTGTGGTTAACATGGGGAATGGTCTAGGGAAGTATCTCTTCTTGAGGGTTACTCAAGAAGACTGGCCTGCCTCGTCGAACAACGGTTTCCCATTGTGGTTAACATGGGGAATGGTCCGTTTTGGAGGTTGGTGCAGAACAGTCATTTCCTTTGGAAATGGTCCAGACAGTCATTCCTTAGGGCAGATTCATTCTCTCCAGGTTGCACTTTGTTTAGTGATGTAGGAGCATCTCTCCACGTCAGCTAGCCAGCCAGCCAGCCAAGTCAGCGTGTGCATTCAAAGCTGAAGAGAGGCGCAACCCTCGTCTTCAATTTTTAATTTGAATGTAATTTAATGTCTTAGGCTGGTGAGCTATGAAGCCATGCTTTGCACACGCATAGAGTAGATAGGCCTTTAATGTTTGTAAGGCTGAGATCTAGATCCAATTTCTGGACTAGACAACCCATTCAATGTAATTGAATAGGGTAGGTAGATTGGAGGGAAGCGCTCTAAGAGCCCCCTCATGTAAAATATCTTTCAATTGTAATTGTATCTCATGGGAGAGAGTCTGCGAGTAGAGAGCAGAAGAGAAGGAGCTGATAATTTGATATAGTTCATGCTCAGGGACACCTTGTAAAAACAGGCATTTTCCATTTAATACAAACAACAGTTTTTCCTGCATATTTCCTGTGTTGAATGAATGTCTGTGTGTGTTCAATTTATGCTGTTGATGTATGCTAGACATTTGCAGGGAGTTTTTTTGATTTCAGGCTTGAGAGGTTCTTTGTGGTTTCATTCTAGGAGGGCGTGATAGAGTACCGCGGTCTCTAGATACCAGTGCATAGGTGCACTTCTGAACTCTGCGAAGTCAGACAAAGACGTGCCAGGTGGGCACAGAAACTGGAATCATCAATTCAGAGGAAAACCTGTGAGGTTACTGAATACCTTAGAGGCAAGGTTGTGGAGAAGAACATAGTTGTAGACAAAAGCTCTGAGGAGTTCTGTAAAGCTTTGCCAGCTGGGCATTGAGCCAGTGCAAGGAGTGCACAGAAGAAGAACTCTGCTGTGAGTTTATTAGAAGCAAGAGTCATCTGAGAATTCTTGATACTCTACTAGGAGGGAATTGAGAAAGTGTTAGAGTGCACAGAAGGAACTCTTTGAGTTCAATGATTGAAGAAGAGTCCATAGAAGGATCTTCGCAGGGCTGTTGAACACCCTGAAAGACTCAGCAATAGGTTGCTTGAATGAAGGATAGCCAGGAGGGCATCCAAATTCTCCATTTGCAGGAGAAAGGAAGAAGGAATTCATTTCCTTAAGGTCTGAGTATTGGAGAAGCTCATAAGAGTAGCACTTTGTGTGCAAAGACTCTGCAGAGGCACAGAAGTCGTGGAATCCCTTGAGGATTCAAGAGAAAAATCTCGGGAGGAGCAGCGTTTTTATACGCACAGGTGAGACTCAAGTTGCAGAGTTTGCAAACAAAGGAGGACAAAGGTCAAGGCCTTTGAACATTCGAAATTCTTCCAAGTTTAGAAGAAAAGAGCTAAATCTTAGGAGGAGCCATAGCTGTCGTCGGATCAGCCGAGAAATTCTGAGCCGTTGGATAAGAGTTCGCATCCAAGAGGCAGTACAGGAAGAGCACACAGGAGAGATGATCTGAGCCGTCAGATCTTGAGCAAAGAACCCGACAGCTATTAGATCTGTCGAGAGTTGCACAAGGTTTAAACCCTCGCAAGCAGAGGTGAAAGTCCCGAAAGGGTTGGTGATCGGGATATCGACGTTCGTGAGTTCGGGGGTCCAGAGGATGAAATTCCGGACACTCAACATTAGAAGTCATAAGAAGGAGAAATTGCAAAAGAATCTGATCCATCCATTTGCGGGAGGACATGTGTCATGGAATCATCCATTTCGGAGATTCAGGCACTGGGACTCACAGAGGTGAGTACCTTGATTTCGCGAGTAGCGAAGTCCCGATAAAATCTAAGCCGTCCGATTGGAAGGACACGTGTCACAAGATCCTCTCTATCGGGGATTCAGACATCGGGGTTCAGAAGAGGAAGTATTTCGACTTCGTGAGTAGCAAAGCCACAAAAGGATCAGGACTGTCTGTCTGGAGAGGACAGGTGGCAGAGATCTAGGGATCTCGCGAACTCGGAGGTTCGCAGGGTGAGAGCCCAAAGGTTGGGTGCTCCAAGTCGCAAATTCGCGAAATCACGACGAGCGAGGATAGTCGTTGGATCTGGAGAGTGGGAGGACCGTTGGATCAGGAACCCCATCGCATTTTGTGCATTCGGGGGTTCGGAGGTTGAAAGGAGTTGTTCTCGACATCAAAAGTCGTGAGTAGCAAGAACGAGAGAAGAAAAGTCAACATCACGTCACGGGGGTTCGGGAAAGAAATGTGCCAAGGTTGGACCTTTGAACTCACGAAGGCGCGAGAGGTGAGAAGGGGCTAGTAGTTAAGCCTAGCCGGTGGTCATGCTCAGAAGGTGTTGACAGAGGAGGAGCCATAACCGTTTCGTGATTTCAGATCTTGTGGAATTGGAAGGGAAGAGTCGGGAGCTTCGACTCGCGAGATCGCGAGATTGCGACAAATGCATTTGGAATCAGGCCTTGGTCACAATGCTGTGGTCACACAGAGAAGGGGAGCTTGCGCCTAGTGCTGTTTGCAGAGGGAAGCTTCCGAAAGGACCTGTGGATCGATCGAAGTGAGATTCCAGCAAGGAATCGAAAGAGCCGATCCGGCTCAAAGAAGATAAAGAACGATCCTTAAGACTAGGAGGTCGCATAGAGACTCTGCCGAGGTAGAGGTGGCGGATCTGTGTCAGTGTGGTATCAGAGCAGGGAAATCTGTTTGTATATTTCAAGCAGAGGGAGAAGGCAAAAGAAGGAGACAGAGTGCTGAAACTCTGTAAGGATTGTTTGCAGGAAGGCAACAGTCCACAGACAGTCAGGAGGACTGTAGATGAAGCTGGGAACACTCAGGATTTCAGAGTGACAACAATAGGTTTTCCAGGAGAGTAGACAGAGACAACGATATGGCTACTGAAGGCCGTAGATGCGCTGGAAGGAAGAACCTAGAGCTGATGAGAATATCTGAAATAGATGAAGAGCTCGTTGGTATAAAGGCAGAGATAGAAAAGCTTTCATTGCAGATGCAACAAAACGCCAAGTCGAGGTGGGTATACGAATGGCCCATGAGGAAGCCGAAGGCGAAATGGCCATTCAAGGAGTTGATGTCTAGAAGACAACGTAGGTTGTTGAGAAGGTGGTTGAGGCATGCTGAAAACCTCAATAGACCAGAAGAAAGGGTTCAGATATGTGAGCCAGAGACTGGGAGAAATCTCGGTGATGCTGAAGATGAATGGGGATCAACTGAAGATCTCAAGGACTTTCATGAGGACAGCCGGGGAGTTTCACATTACCAGGAGGGCAATGGATCGAGATCGCTACGGGATCTCACAAACTGCCAGGAGGACAACAATAAGTTTCTAGTTTGACAACAATAAGTTTCTAGTTTTCCAGGTGGGCATGAGAACAGAGATGGGACTATCTGAAAGTCTCATGGAATCGGAAGTAAGTTCAATTCATCCTGAGGTGCTGATGAAGATGGGATCATTTGATCTCATAGTCTGCCAGGAGGGTAGTGAATAAATCCCATATTTCCAGGTGGGTAGGGATAAGAAGGTGAGGCTATGTGAGAGTCTCATGAACTCAGAGGTGAGTTTGGATCAGTAGATGTAGTTGACAAAGGAGGAAGATTTGAGAAATCTTCTGATGATTGGAGGAATTTAGATATTCCTGCCACTTAGCCTAGAGGAGGCCAAAGTCTGTGTTGCAGGTGAAGCAGCAACAACAGAAGTAGGACAGCTAGCTGAGACTATTAGAGAAGAATTGGAGTAGGTATTTGAGACTGCCCAAGTAGAAGAGGATGACGAGCATTCCGAGAAGTGGCTTGATATTTTCAACCAGGAAACTAAAAAGACTACAACATTGGAGCTTGCAGAAGTGGAGGAAGAGGAAGAAGCAGACAACATTAGTTTGGCTGATCTGTATGAACAAATTGAAGACCTAGAGAGAAGGGTTATAGTGCAGGGCGTGCACATCCAACAAGTGAAGTTGGAAGCAGATGAAGAAGGCATGGGAGATCATAGTGATCTACCCAATTGCAGAAAATTTTTGCATCTAGAGAGACTGCATGAACAAGGCCAGCCACTGGAGCAGCTGGATGAAGTGATCAAGATGATCAGGAAGCTGATGTTAGGGTCAGTAGGAATTTTCATCAAGGAGAAGCTGAGCAGAAGGAAAGAAGCAGTAGCAACAATGCAGAAGCAGCAACAACAACAGGGACATGGAGCAGATGAACAACTTCATAAATTTGTTTGGGATCCATGAGGATTTCCAAAGCTGAGAGAAGAAGATCATGAGCAGGAGCTCATGAATTTTGCGGTTGAGGAGTATGA
The DNA here is from genome assembly GCA_032191745.1 of Picea mariana. Classification (NCBI taxonomy): domain Eukaryota; kingdom Viridiplantae; phylum Streptophyta; class Pinopsida; order Pinales; family Pinaceae; genus Picea; species Picea mariana. Next base: position 29,747 of record JASDQU010752011.1, read on the forward strand.
TGCAGGAGCATATCTCCACGTCAGCCAATCAGCCAGCCATCCACATCAACGCGTGCATTCAAAGCTGAAGAGAGGCGTAGCCCTCATCTTCAATTTTTAATTTGAATGTAATTTAATGTCTTAGGCTGATGAGCCGTGAAGCCGTGATTTGCACAGGCATAGAGTATATAGGCCTTTAATGTTTGTAAGTCTGAGATCTAGATACGATTTCTGGACTAGACAGTCCATTCAATGTAATTGAATAAGGTAGGTAGATTGGAGGGAAGTGCTCTAAGAGCCCCCTCATGTAAAATATCTTTCAATTGTAATTGTATCTCATGGGAGAGAGTATACGAGTAGAGAGAAGAAGAGAAGGAGCTGAGACTTTGATATAGTTCATGCTCAGGGACACCTTGTAAAAACAGNCTGCATATTTCCTGTGTTGAATGAATGTCTATGTGTGTTCAATTTATGTTGTAGATGTATGCTAGACATTTGTAGGGAGTTGTTTTGATTTCAGGCTTGAGAGGTTCTTTGTGGTATCATGCCAGGAGTGCATGACAGAGTACTTTGGTCTCTGGATACCAGTGCATAGATGCACTTCTAAACTCTGCAGAGTCAGACAAAGACGTGTCAGGTGGGCACATAAACTAGAATCATCAATTCAGAGGAAAACCTGTGAGGTTATTGAAGACCTTAGAGGAAAGGATGTGGAGAAGAACACTGTTGCAGACAAAAGCTCTGAGGAGTTCTATAAAGCTTTGCCAGGTGGGCATTGAGCCAGTGCAAGGAGTGCACAGAAGAAGAACTCTGTTGTGAGTTTATTAGAAGCAAGAGTCATCTGAGAATTCTTGATACTCTACTAGGAGGGCATCGAGCAAGTGCTAGAACGCACAGAAGGAACTCTTTGAGTTCAGAGATTGAAGAAGAGTCCATAGAAGGATCTTCGCAGAGCTGCTGAACACTCTGAAAGACTCAACAATAGGTTGCTTGAGTGAAGGATAGCCAGGAGGGCATCCAAATTCTCCATCTGCAGGAGAAAGGAAGAAGGAATTCATTTCCTTAAGGTCTGAGTATTGGAGAAGCTCAGAAGAGTAGCACTTTGTGTGCAAAGACTCTACAGAGGCGTAGAAGTCATGGAATCCCTTGAGGATTCGAGAGCAAAGGTTCGGGAGGAACAACGTTCTTATACACGCAGGCGAGACTCAAGTTGCAGAGTTCGCAGACAAAGGAGGACAAAGGTCGAGGCCTTTGAATATTGGAAATTCTTCCAAGTTTGAAAGAAAAGCGCTAAAGCTCAGGAGGAGCCATAGCTGCCATCAAATCAACCGAGAAATTTTGAGCCATTGGATAAGATTTCACATCCAGGAGGTAGTACAGGAAGAGCACACAGGAGAGATGATCTGAGCCGTCAGATCTTGAGCAAAGAACACGATAGTCGTTGGATCTGTCAAGAGTTGCACAAGGTTTAAACCCTCGCAAGCAGAGGTGAAAGTCCCGAAAAGGTTGGTGATCGGGATATCGACATTTGGGAGTTCGGGGGTCCGGAGGACAAAAGTTCGGACACTCAACATTAGAAGTTGCGAGAGGGAAAAATTGTGAAATAATCTGAGCCGTCCATCTGCGGGAGGACGTGTGTCACGGAATCATCCATTTCGGAGATTCGGGCACTGGGACTCACAGAGGTGAGGACCTTGATTTCGCGAGTAGAGAAGTCCCGAGAAAATCTGAGCCATCCAATTGGAAGGACACGTGTCACAAGATCCTCTCTATCGGGGATTCAAACATCAGGGTTCAGAAGAGGAAGTGTTTTGACTTCGCGAGTAGTGAAGCCGTGAAAGGATCAAGACCATCTGTTTGGAGAGGACAAGTGGCAGAGATCTAGGGATCTCGTGAACTCGGAGGTTCACAGAGTGAGAGCCCAAAGGTTGGGTGCTCCAAGTCACGAAGTCGTGAAATCACGAGGAACGAGGATAGCCGTTGGATCTAGAGAGTAGGAGGACCGTTGGATCAGGAACCCCATCGCATTTCGTGCATTCAGGGGTTCAGAGGTTGAAAGGAGTTGTTCTCGACATCAAAAGTCGCGAGTAGCGAGAACGAGAGGAGAAAAGTCAACATCACCTCTCGAGGGTTCGGGAAAGAAAGGTGCCAAGGTTGGAACTTTAAACTCGCGAAGGCGCGAGAGGTGAGAAGGGGCTAGCAGTTAAGCCTAGCCGACGGTCATGCTCAGAAGGCACTGACAGAGAAGGAGCCATAACCATTTCGTGATTTCAGATCTCGCGAAATTGGAAGGGAAGAGTCGGGATCTTCGACTCGCGAACTCGCGAGATTGCGACAAGTGCCTTTGGAATTGGGCCTTGGTCACAGCGTTGTGGTCACACAGAGAAGGGGAGCTTGCACCTAGTGCTGTTTGCACAGGGAAGCTTCCGAAAGGACCTGTGGATCGACAGAAGTGAGATTCCAGCAAGGAATCCAAAGAGCCGATCTGGTTCAATGAAGATAAAGAATGATCCTTAAGACCGGGAGGTCGCGCAGAGACTCTGCCGAGGCAGAGGTGGCGAGTCTGCGTCATTTAGTGCCGGAGGAATGGCCGAGGGTGGGGAATGGTCTAGGTTCAACAATCAGGGACAGACATTCCTTAGGGTAGACTCATTCTCTCCAGGTTACACTTTTTTTAGTGTCAGAGGAATGGCCTAGGGTGGGGAATGGTCCAAGCTCAGAAATCAAGACAATTATTCTTCCTTGCTTGAGAAGAATAGTCCAGATAACTCATCATTGATGTTCAACTTTTTGAGGGCAGATGATCTTCTAGATCTCACAGATGTGAGTGGAAGAATGGCCTAGATGATTTAGTTTATATCATAACAATGTTTTCTGTGCAGGTTGATATCAGATGATTGTTATGGAGACTGTATGTCTCTGGACAGTAGATGCATGCTACATTTGTGGATGTGTTCCACTAATTATGATTATATGTCATTGATCAAGTATCTATGTGCTACTTGGTGTGGTAGTGTACCACTGGATTGTGGTTGTGTACTACTATGGATAGACACAGTTGGGTTCTACTAAATGATATTGTTCCGATTGCCTTGAAGACTATCAACAATGTTGGAAATGATTATCAGCTAGATGGATGATTAATGGACAGAGATTTCCTAGACGAAAAATGGTCCAAGACATTTACTCTTCTAAGACATATGTCTGGATTAAAATAATGGTTCTTGTGTTACTCTATGGAGTGAGTGACTTATCCAGTATCATGTCTGATTACTCAGATGGAGTATGGTTTCGAGAAATGATGTAGTTGATAACACTAATAATGATGATGGTGCTCATGATCTAATCATGAGATAGTCTATACAACTATGTTGATGCTACTAGGTGAATGGTATGTTTGTGCTCAAGACCATTACCTTCAATATCTCGTTAGCTAGGAGGGAGTGTTGATATTATGGTAGTTGCGAGAGGTATTTACCTCCACATGTAAACCTGACGAGAATAGAATATTCCGGGAAGAAAGAAGAAACCCTAATGAGTTGGCTAATAACCCTAGAAGACAAGTCGACTCAAGAGGATAATTGGTATTAGGTTATTAGCCTACAAGAGAAGAAGTCGGCCAAAAGAAATATTATATACTAAGTAAATAAACACCCAGAATGAGAAGTCGGCCCGTGCAGTTAGCCAGAATCAGTATAAATACAGGAGGCTAGTCTTCATTTTGGCAGGCATTGTTAGAACTGTAGAGCTCACTTGTGCACACTGCAGTTAGCCAGTTTTGTGTGCAGGTTTGGAGGAGATCTGCCGTTGCAGCTGCTGCAGCTAGCATATTCCGTTTTGTCTTGGAATATCTCTTGGTTATGGTTTGGACTATCTGATCAACTCTTGTTTGGTGCGCTATCCTTGGGGAAAGGTGCACTACCCTTTGTTTGACGATCTAGCCTAGGGGTTGCTTCCGGAGTGATTCTCTGTCAAGGTTAAGGTGCTCGGAGGGTGGCTTCAGCCTATGGTTGGGTGACAATAGTGATATTGTCGATGGTAAAATGCGCACATCCATTATATTCTAACAACCTGTAATGCTAATCCAATTTTGCAAGTATATCCATATACCATTTGTCTCGCCTTCTCCACCTTTTGAAATCTCCATAAGCGATGTTGGTGTCAATTCCCATTTGATAAAGGGCAGCTCCATAAAAAACAATGCTGAGATGCATAATTTTTTTAACGTAATGGCCGATGTGAGAGTTGTATAGCCCGTATAAATCACAACAAATTCAAGGCTAGAGGGGATGACTCTTTGCGATTGAACCTAAAGTTTCCCACATGGATCTGTCGTCTCACATGAGGATGACCATACTGACATCAAGATGAAATGAGGAGATGTGTGTGAGCTATAGGGGAAGCCTCGTGTCTTGTGTACGATATCTCCACTAAGTATAAGGTGACTCCATATGATGTTAGCTACTTCAATGTGGAAGGGGGTGGGGTCACATCCCCTCCCATCCATTTTAATGCTTCATTGAATTTCTTGAACCCATTAATCTCCTTGGAATTTTTTTTCGTTTTTGGAAATATGCATGGACTATTTAGGGAAGATAAATTTGTGTGCAATCCTTGTTGATTCTAAGCTTAATTTTTTTCTAATTTATTACTAAGATGCTTTGGCCAAAGAATCCACTATCTCATTCTGCTTTCTGTAGATGTGATGATAGCTTTGTGATTTCAATTTGTGCTCCAAATTCCTGATCTTGTGGAAGATCTTCATAAGATTGGGTTGAGCATTTTTAATGATTCTTTGAAGCCTTTTGACAATCAAATCTAAATCTGCAATAACAATTAGTCACGATGACTTGTTTGCTAGAATGCGGTGCATTCCCATGTAAACCGCAAAAGCCTCCGCTTAATTATTGGTGGTTTTCCCTAGTCCCCATAAAAACTCAATATTATTTTTCCCTTTGGAGTCAAAGACGACTCCCCCGCACCTACCGCACCTACTACGGTGTGTATATATTGTCACAAAACTTATGTTAATATCAAATATAAACTTTGAATGACTTCCCCTAAGTAATGGGTGGTTATGTTATTCTTTTAATAAAATTGTGAAATTTTTTCATTGGAAAAAATTTATTTTACATTATATATTATTTTCCTTCATTAATATTATTTCATACGTTAGATATTTATCTTTATATGTTTTGACATAATTTTTTTTATAACTATTGTGATTATGAATTAAAAATATTTAAAGTTTCTTTATAAGTATTGTGATTATGAATTAAAATTATTTAATGATATAGTTTTCAAGGCATGAGATTATTTCATGATTGTATGCATTAAATTATTTCAACAACTTACTTAAAATATTAAGTGATAAAAAACATTAAAATTATTTCATACATTATATATTTATCTTTCAATGTTTTTATGACATAATTTTTTAATAATTGTTAAGTTTACGAATTAAACAATTAAAAGTATTTAACGATACAGTTTTTAAGGGATGAAATTATTTCATGATCGCATGTATATAATTATTTCATATGCATTAAATTATTTCAAGAACATACTTAAAATATTAAGTACAATATTTTTTTTTATTATTTATAAAAAATATTTTAAAAATATTAAATTTGGATGGAAAATTATAAAAAATATTTTATTAACCATGTAAATATTTCATTAAAAACCATAAGAAAATTATTAACTAAAAATTTGGGAGTTCAATAATATTAAAATGTGGAAAAAGTGTCCAACTATAATATTAGTATATATTTTTAAATTGGGATCTAATATGGGTATAGGCAGGACAGTCCAAGAAGAAGTGTTTTTCATCCTCTATTGGCTTACTATCACAAAGGTGACATATTCGCTCATCCCATGGTGTTTTGGGAGTTGTCCAATGCCCAATTTCACTATGTAGCTCGTGAGAGTTTGTTCTTATTTTAGAAATGTTGATTTTATTCTTTGCACTTCTCAAGTATGAGAGGTAATTTTGATCTTCTAAATTAGGGTTGACCACCTCCTTGTAATATCTTAATTTCCTTTTATCCATTAATTCTTTATCACACCACATATTCTCCTTAAATTTAGAAGTGATAATATTGACATCGTTATGCCATCCCTTCTTGAGGCGCTAGTGGTTTTCGCTAGAGTTTGAAGCAATTTTTGGGAGCCTCTTGTCATCCATATTGGTTATCTTGTTCTTGTACGTTAGATATATAATCATACAAATTCTTTGAATGGGGGAAAGACTTGCATCTATGAGGACTATAGGATAGGGTGTGTTTCCCTTAATTTCGAGATTATCAGTTATAAAATGCTTTTGGATCTATTCTATCTTTCTATAGGATTTTCTAGATATACTGCAACCCCAAACTTCACATCCATATAAGATAACTGAAGTGACGAGAGTTTGGAAGATGACCTTTTTTAATCCCAAATCCAATGATCTATTGATTTACAATTTTTTTCGAGCCCATAATAAACTTTCCAACCTCCATTTATCCTTTTTCCAATTATGATTGTAAATATTTGGGAGAGAAAAAATGAATCGATGCTTATAACAATGCATTTAAGGTTATGTGTTTTAAAAAAAAATGTTGTTTAGATAAATTCAAAGTTTTCTTTTGGTTAAGTGTGCAAATTCCAACCAATATCCTCTCACAAGAGGGAGAGTTATGATCAAAATGAAGTAGAGGTGACATCTATTTATACAAAAAGTTACAAACAAAGTTTTTACACATAATTTAGGGTAAACCACAAGATACGGGGTCAACAACCCTAATCTTTTCCCTTTACACAAATTAATACTTTTTTAATTCATAATTTTCACATAACAAAACCCTAAGTAAGACGTCACCCTTCTAGGGTGACGTTTTGGCACTATTGCAAGTCGTTGGAGTAGGAGAAGGGTGAGATAGGCCCCCAAAGGCTATATGTCCTCGATCCAAGCCTCTTATGCATGATCCATGGCTTCCTTCCTTCAAAACATGCAAATTTTGCTCAACCACCGCTAAACCCTAGCCCTACTATGACATCAAGCCCTCAAGGGTGATGTTTTGGCCTTCTTAAGCAAATCGTTTGGGTTGTAGGGGCTAGGTTAGGTCCTCCATGATGTATTCTAAGCATCCAAAGGCATGTATTTATGATCCAGAATGTGGGCCCTTGACATCCAACCTGTGGGATTCAAGCCCCATGGAAGCCCAAGATGAGCTTGTTCCTCCAAAAATGTCCACCAATTGGGTCCTGCAAAGACAAATGGATACGCCCTCCAAGGATATCAACAAAAGGCATCATGATGAGTAAATCAATTCAATAAAATATCCATCTAAGCCATTACATCCAAACCACCTCATCAAAGTACACTAATTCTCAAAGACCAGGTATGCAATTTTCCAAGTTTAGGTATGGGAGGATTGATGAAAGAACCTATTGGGTGAATCATTCTTCACTTTTAGGGGTGTTTCCYGGGGGGAAATCCTTCWAAKTCATGTGGATGAGGTGTTATAAATGAGGGGAATTTTTTTGGGCATGGGATCCATGACATACAAGGGGTTGTAGTGTCTCACTTATGGGTGCCTTTGTAGAGGGTGTGATGCAACTTCGCTTTCAATGAAGCCCTTTTCCAAGCCCATTTATTTCCTTTTATTCTTTTTGGATGTTTCCAAGTTGATGACAAGGTGGGGCTTCTACCAAAGCATGGAAAACCTTTCCCACCTTTACTCTACCTTTTTCACATCATGCTTCCCAAGTTGGAAACATTTGTGGGGCTTCTACCTAAGAAATAAAAATGGTTCCCACACATGCTCCTCCTTGGTTGGAATTTTGTTATTAGTCATTCTTTTATGGTTCCAATTATTTTTTTGTGAGAGAAATTTCATTATCCTTGGGATCCATGGGTGAGCATCTAAAAGGTTAATGGTTTGGATTTTATATTTTTTAGTCCACACGCCTATGGGCCTTCAACCCCTTCTTCCCATGAAGTGAGGGACAACCCCTTCTTGGGTCAATACACCTAAAAAACCTAAAATATGAGGAGATGAGGGGATGAAGTGTGGAAAGTGAAAATTATGGTCGATAATGGAATGATGACTCATCAAAGGGACATCCCATTAGCATACCTATGCCTAAGGGTGACCCACTTACTAGGACGCAATGTCAACCACCAAAGTGAAATAGGGAAAAGAGCATAATGTCCAAGCAAATGTCACATAATCAAAACCAGTGATAGATGCAACAAACTCAAATTCCTCAAATATTGAAATGACACTCACCATAATACCTGACTTGTACCTCATGGAGAAAGACCCAATGTCTTCTGGAGGCCAACTGATGTGGTGGATATCGTCGTGATGAACTTGGAGCTGTGGTGGTGAGGTTGGATTCTGTCTATGCAAGTGGAAACTATTGATCAAGATCTTTCTCAATACTCCATGTCTGCAACTTGAGGGAATCGAGACATCATCTCCTTAGTTATCCCACAAAAGGGGATAACATCTAGATCTTACTTAGGGACATGTGCTCGTCGTAGAGTGCAAGAGAACCACAACATATCCTGGTGGACCCTTCCTACACTAAAAGATCACATCATGAAATATAGGGTGGTTCTATCACCCTTCATCCATATACATCAAAACGAAAAATGAAACTAATCTAGAAAAGAAAATTTTAGCATTTTTTCAAAAATTTCTAAACTAAACAAGAAATAAATATGCAAGTAGAGCCACATGAAATATGAAATGCAACTGAAATGTCATGAGAAATCAATATGAATATGCAAGAAATCAAAATGACCTACCTACTTACCTGGGGCCCTGAGGCTCTGAAGATTAGGTCCTGGAATGTCAGGTGAATTCATCCAGCTAGTGAAATGATATTTCCATCACTTAGTCAATGTATATCCCTAGGTTCTTAATCATGTAATAACACAAAGATAAGTTGAGCACATAGTGATCATGAGCATAAATAGAAGTAAATCAATCGTGAAAATAAACTCATGGAGATGGGTGGGAGGGAGGAAATCCTGCTGGAAAGAGAAACCATCACCCTTATCATCCTGCCTAAAAGTGTAACCATGAGCTGGATCAATCCATCTATGAAGAGAGATACCATATGTAGACGAAGGCTCTTCCTCATATTCACCTAGAAAAAAACTCCTCCCTGAAGCCTAATAAAGGATAAGAGATCCCAATAAAACCTTATGATTCCCTAGAGAAGAGGAAACAAGATAAGGGAGGACTTTAGGTCCTAAGAAGGACTTATTTCCCACATCCAAAACATGTTTCTTATTCATCTGTAAATCCTTCCAAAGGGAACCAAGATGAAAACATTGATTCTTTGTGGTATGATTCTTTGACTACTCTGGAATGACCACACACTAGTATCTATCTAAATCCGAGGGAGAAGGTGGCTGGAAATATTCATAGAACAAGTCTGTATCCTTAAAAGGATGTGCATCACAACTTCGAAGGGATATCTGGAAATCACCTTGAAAATCCTTCAACATTTGATCCTCGAATGGGAGAAACAAATCAATGACCATGTCATCATCAAGTTTCCATGCATATGAATCATATACATATGAAGACGATTCCTCTAAATCTGAAAACTCAACCCTCTTTGCATGAGATATACCCTTAATGTCATAAATGGGGTCTCTATAAAAAATTAGATGACCAGAATCCCATATATGTTGTAACATCCCACTCTTGCACGCACTGAGCGAACTTATTCTTTGAGAACACTTACTTGCAAGTGATCCATATTATTATACTATTGACCGATTGATTATGATTATGAGATATTATGGATGTGATGATATGTTATTTTGTTGTATTTACCTAGATAGGTGCTATTGACTGGGTTCTCCTAAGTGTGCAGGACTTTAGACCTTGAGGATGCAGAGGCATCGATGAAACCCCTTGGACTTTGGATCGAGTCAAGGAGTGGACTATTGGGTTTGAATGTTGTTGATGTGACATATTCACATATGATTAGATGTTATGATGATTGATTATTATTGCTGACATGATTCATTGATGGATGCAGGCTGACGATAGCTTGGCGACCAGACTCACATGTGGAGTAGAGGGGTCACACATGACAACCAAATACTTTGAGGGAGAGGTGTGGGAGCATCCCTGCCACATCCTACTAGCACTCTCGTTGTGGCTCAAACTATAGGTTAATGATTAACTAGTTCGAGAAGACCCACGATGCCGTGAGGGAAGACTGCGACAGTTTCTCACGATGATTCTATGGGGCGCACAATAAGGCAGGGGAATTATTCCTTAGAGGCCCTTAGTATCCCACAAGATCACCTGGCGGAGTATTGACTCCATGGGTTTTTGATGTCTACCAAGTTAGTCAAGAGGCGAGTGGCACCCTTGGAGCACGTAGTGCGTTCTGAAGGGCACGTCGAACAAAGAAAATATAAAGAGGCAAGCAACACCCTTGGAGCACGTAGTGTGTCCTAAAGGGCACGCCGCACAAGGAAAACAGAAAGAGGCGAGTGGCACCCTTGGAGCATCTAGTGCGTCCTGAAGGGCATGTCACGATTTTAAGTGGTAAGTGAATAAACCTAGACGACCTTAAAATGAGTGATGTGATAAGTAAGAATTAATTTTTTTTTTCCCTAATAAAAATGTCGCCCAACCTAAATTAATTAAAACCTAGGTCTAAGTAGAACATGTGGTCAAAAAATTAATAATAAATAAACATGTAACAAGAAGGGGGCGTAAGAGATTAAAATTAATTTATTAAAGTCAAATTATCATGAAGGTTTAAAATTTTAAAAAGGGAAATGGTTGTTTTTATCTATTTTTTCTAATTTAATTTTAGTTAAAAAGAAAAGAGGGTAAATGGTTGTTTCATCTACACTTGCTAAATTAATTTTTAATTAAAGAATAAAAAGGGTAAATGGTTGTTTTATCTACACTTGCTAAATTGATTTTTAGTTAAAAAGGGAAAAGAGGGAAACTTAAAAGAAATAAGAAACTTAAAGAAAAATGGGAAACATAAAGAAAAAGATGAATGTCTAACTTAGTACAAAATCTTGCCTTGGGAACTTGCTATTTATGAAATCAACTAGGAATTAAGTAAGGCGTAAGTCATTTAAGATTTGTAAGGGAATATTGGGACACCAAGGAGAGTTTTTAGGAATGCTTTTAGGTGGGTAAGAGAAATATGAATAATTAATTAATTAATAAAATTAGTTTTCTAGTGCAACTAGGGGATCAGGCTATATGTGTATGAAGGGGGGGGGGGTGGGGTTTCCTAATTAATTAAATGAAAAATAAATTTAATGAGAATTTGAGAAACTAATTACTTGAAAACTCTATAAAAATGATGGAGGAGGAGGAGTGTGGATCTCATCTTTTTGTGTAATGTTATGCTGTTGAATTTTTGTCTTGACTGAACTTCTCTTGTGGGATTTGGGATACCGAGCTTAGGTAACGAGTGGTAGCTCGACCTTGCGAGGTGAGTTGGGTGCTATCAGTTCTCTGGTATTGTGTGTGTGGCCCCTTTGTGGCTTGAGGGGCTCAGGGGGAAGAAGAGTACCCATAGAATTGGTTGGGAGGTACCAGTGAGGTCACATTAGTCAACAAGAGGGAGTTGGGCAGAGTGCACGTAGTACAGTGACTCAAAGCTTTCACATTTGGCTACGGTACGCATGTGTATATTTTTGAATTATAGTTTAATATTTTTCATGTGCTTTCAGTACTGTACTTCTATTGTGTAAATAATACGTTTTACTCAACATTTTATAATCAAGAAATTAAAGTCATCCCAGCCCTATGCTCATTGTATTTTGATTAACTTCCCTTGGTTAACCCAACCCTAATTTCAATGACTTCTCTGTGTTTGATTTATTGATTATTACAAAGAGATTTGTGTTTTTCCCTTATCCCTTTAGTTATTTGTTCGTGCCTGAGCAGTCGGCCAGGAGCTGAATCGACAGTCGTCACTTCGGTGTTTAAAGACCTATCGATTCAAAATCCCTACTTTCTTGTCATGGATAATAAGTGAAGGATAAATTTTTCTCCCAGTTACCTATCCCTTACTTGTGTTTGCGTTTTTCTCTTACGATTAATCTCAAATCCTCGCGTTTTTGTGAATGAGTGTCCTTGTGTTTTGGATTGATTCATTACAAAATGATTTATCTTTGCGTTTCTGTGAATGAGTATCTCTGTGTTTGATCGATTCATCTCTGATTGATTAATCTCTGATCTCTATGTTTTCTTTGTGCAAATCTCTGTGTCCTCCCCCAAACTGTTACTCTGCGATTCTATTTTATATACAACATTCACCCTATGCATTCGGGAACATGACACAACATTTCACGCCAGATTTCGTGGTGCTTCCACAACGTTCACACTACAAAATCCATGGTTCATTACACAACATTGAACCATGATTTTTCCTTGCACATTTGATAGCATTCAACACGATTTTTTCTGGGCATATTCCAAGCCTTCAACCACAATTTTTCCTTGCACATTTCTCAACACTCAACATGATTTTTCTAGGCATTTTACCCAACATCCAACCACGATTTTTCGTGGAACACTACACAGCTTCCTCCCTACGCATTTCTTGACATCTTGCCCGGATTTGCATGAAGATTCTAGCGGGTTTACCTCTGCGATTTCATTTATAGTTATGACATCGTTATATTGATTTTGTCTCTGCGATTCCAGGTATATAAATGACAACAACTTCAGTTATTTTATCTCTGCGATTTCATCTATTTTTATGCCAACAATACCATTTATTTACTCTACAAATTAAATGTCTATTGACTGGGAATTTACCCATATTTAATGGACCACGATTTAATTGCTTTGTTTTCGTACTTGCGTTTGTTGAACCACAAATTTAACAATGTTTTCATGGTTGTTGTACCTGCGTTGATGAATCACATATTACCAACGGTTTTCACATGTTAATGTGATGATGTGTTAATGGCAACGATTACTGTGTGTTAATGTGTAGATATCATGTGATAGGGTGTTAATGTGTTAATAGCAACAATTTTGATTTTATGAAGGCAATTTATATAGCGATTCCATGATAGCAAATTGCAATTTCATGACTGCGTTTTTATTGTAGTTTTTAACATGATTGACAGTAAATGTTATTACATATAGATTTCCCATAAATGAATAGCGTTAGACAACTATAGGTGTTGGACAACGATTCATCATTTTAGTCAGCGAATTATTGATGGACAAAGATTTTGGTAGACAATGCTTTATCTCATGTATTTAAAAGATAGCAATTTCATTTATAACGTGTGTGTGATAGAGATTTAATATCTAATGCGTGACAGAGATATAATTATGGACAATGAATTATATTTAATATGTGACAATGATTTTAGTTAGCGACTTTATGCACTTAATTTATACATTGAATGGACAACGGAATTTATGTATATGTACAAAAAAATTAGTATATTTAATTGCACAATGAGTTAATGCGGGACAACAATGCCATTGCTAGGCAACAATTCTATTGTTAGACATAGATTTATTGATATACAATAATATGGATATGTCAAATTATCTTGATCTAAGGCTGGTATGTGTGGTAAGGGTAACGATAGGGTTGAAAGATTAACTTAGGCTTCTACAAGGAATTATAGGTTAGTGAATGACAACTGTAGTAAGACTTTTATGTTACAAAAATATTAATTAATTAATAAACGGCTTGAAAAACAAGAGAAAGGATTTTAATTTAATTTAATTATAGAATGGAATCTTGAGGGAATATTTCATAGATGGATAATTGCATCTTTAATTGATGTATGTTTGTGATAGACTTTGTTGCACCATAAGTTTATTGTGATGTAGCATTGTTACAGTAGTCAGTTTTCCCTTGTGTCTTGTCGACTTGTTGCTTGGGTGCATGGGTATAGTCTTCTTGTATTCTGACAATTAGTTTGGTATCCTAGCGCATCGTATTTTCTTGGGTTATTGTTCTAGATAAGTTGTGTTGCTCTATGGTTACTGTAGCGCCTATCGCCTTGTGACAACATGATTCCTGATGAGGAGATCATTGCATGCCCTGATGGATATATGCGAATGATAACCTGGCTAGAGTCTGTGCTTCTCGATGTGGGCGTTTGTTCATTGTAATGGATGTTGGTACTTAGTTTTTTGATGCCTTAATGCATGGATTTTGTGCGTCGTCGAGGTTCTATTTACTGGTCATCAAAGCCACTGTCTTGGGTTGTTGATGTTGTCCTTTATTATGTAGGCATTGTCTTGCTTGTGTGGGGAGGGTAGTCATTTTTATATGTCTATTGATTATCGCATGTTTCATCCAGTTGCATGACATGCTAGTGTGTTGAGTCGTTGTTTCCTGTCGCCTGATCTGCATTCTTTGTGTTCATTGTCAAGTTGTGTTGCTTAACTTTTGTCGTTTCTACCTTCCTTCTTCAAACACACACAAAAAAAAAAAAATTGCACTTGGTTTGCGTCGCTTGTAGTCGTAAAGTTTGGGGTAGTTACATATGTCTCCCAGTCTTTATGAAAGTTTCTATGTTCTCATCAACCATATCCAAGGGTTCTTTCATAAGACCATTAATATGACTGAAAATGACCATCTCTTTGTCTTCATGTGCATTAAGAGTAGGGGCTAGGGAAACTTCAACTGGATCTTCATTTTCTTCACCATTTGGACTAGTTGCTTCTTCAAATTCATGTGCAGGAAGAAATAAAGGTTGGACAACCTCACCTTGATCAATAAGGAGAAAATATAACGATATCTCAACATGTTGCAATTTTTCAGAATTATTATTTCTCTTTATGGACATGCCCCTCCATCGCTTCTTCACCACAAGGGGATTGATCCTTAATACAAAGTGCTTTGCTTGCTTTTCTTCGAAAGGAACAGTCACATCCAAGGGATCCTCTAACACTTATTCACTTCCAAAGTCATGGAATAAATTATCGTTAAGATCTTAAAAAGGGTCACAACTCATCATGTTTTCTTCTTGATGTGTAGGAGGAGCAATGACTTGGATTTCTTCGACAAATATAAGCACTTAATCTTCATCAAATGTCTCGTCTATATATTCAACCTAATACAATTCATCGGGATCTTCTTCAAGCATTGATTCATCTTAGTTTATTGTAGAACCTTCTCTACAAAGAGTGTCTTTGATATCTTGGAAAGTATCTTGCAAATTTTGGGTAGTTGGCCGATAATTACTGAGAAATTATTCAATGGGCTTCGTAGAAGATGGGATACTCTTTGGATTACATGAGTGTGCAAGTCAACTCCTTTGACTTTATTCCAATGGATATACACAAATTCTCATCAACGCATCTTCATGTAGCATATTTACACTTGAAGCATACTTCATATAATTGACGACATGGGTGACTACTAGAGTTAGATTGCCATTAAATTTAGGGTAAATTTACCTCCACTCTGTAGCGAAATGATTTGGATATCTGGGGATATTTTGAACATCAATGGAAGGGTACACCTTAGGGAATTCCCATGGTAATTCCCTTGAGGCCATGGTTCCATTACTTAGGGTTATGCCTCAATGGAGTTTCCATATGAGATCAAGGATCATCAAAGGATGGAAATGGTAATTAGGGAAAGGTGGGTTCTTGGAAGATGGAGTTTCCAGATAGGAATTAAAGGGAATATCTAGGGATCATTGAAGATAGGCCTTAATAAGAAATTGTAGAAGAATTTATCCCCCTCATTTAATTAATCACCACAAGTGAATCCCCAAATCTTTATATATTTTGATCACTTCTTTCAACCACAAGTAGAAGAATTAATTTTAGTCCCATTAGCTCAACAAAAATATTTGTTCCCCTTCCCACCCTTTTTTTAAATTTTAAAACGTGTGACTATAAAATATAAAACACCACCAATGCCACTAACTTGATGATCACCTTAAAATCCCTATCAAAATGAGTGCATGCACCTGATCTATCTACCTCTTCCACAAATTATCTTCTTTTGTTTCCTTTAAATTGCTAAGAATCTTCAAAACGTTTGAACTACACTATATAGAAAACATTAGTTCATCCTCAAATAAAACTACATTCCAAGCAATACATATACTCAATGCAATGACAAGTGGGATTATATTGGAGTTTTAAGGGTAGTTCCTAAGCCATTATTCAATCAACTCCCTTTTATATATCTTGCTAAGCCATGTATAGAAATCTTTCTCTCTCCAAACTTAAAATGCATAGTGGCACAATAGTAACAAATGTATAATTGTCTCCTCTTCTCCTTACATAGAGAAGACCTACTAGGACCAAATCTGGCCATATTTTGTAAATTATCCCATGTCAACACTTTCTCTCTAAGTTCCAACCACATGAAAAACATCGACTTAAGGGGACACTTGAATTTTAAAATACTCTTGAACAACCATTTAGGATTTTCCCACAACTTCGCCCTTATAAAAAACCCTGTAGCCTAGCTTGGGGGTATAATAATATCCATCTAATTTCTTCAACCAAGACAATTCATCTTCAAAATATTTAACATGAACATGACTATACCTCAAAGACAAGATATGCCTATCCCATGCATTAACATCCTCTTCATTTAAACCAATAACATCTTCATATTTCCATTCCTATCTCTATATTGTTCTAAAATTAGGATCAACCATTTGGTTAAGTGTGTAAAATC
>JASDQU010752012.1:11802-34372 GCA_032191745.1 Picea mariana
AATGGGAAGGTTCTTTCTGTTTAGGGAGGTAAGGCCCAGAGGAGACGTACCCGATGACCTGGAGTTTTGAGAAGGCAAAAGGTTTAGCAAGGCTAAGTGATAATAATCCCCCTCACAAGTCACCACCTGATCAGAAAGTCCTGGCTAAACAACCAATAAAGATGAAAGATAACCGGAAGTAGTAACCAATAAGAGTACTTGCCCAAGACAAAGAAATAATGAAACTACATGTGCAAGCTTGCTTGTTGGTTAGTACTTCATATAATCAATGACTTTTCTGATAATAAGTAATTGAGTAGTATTATTGATGAAGTAAATCAATGTTTGTACAATAGCAATGATTACAATATCACTTCTCAATAAATTCTAAAAGAAACTTTGGGCATTCAATGTAACAATATCAATACTTTAGACACAATGCCTTAACCTATCATTCAATTGCTTTAGAAGTAAAATGAATGCTGTACAACGGTGTTTATAGCACAAGAAGGTGACGACAACAATAGGGTTAGTAGGGTTAGTATAGGATAGGGTTAGTAATATTTAGAGGTTGTTCAAAGTGTTTGGTTGTTTGTATGATCAAGGTTCAACACAAAGGAGGTCTTAGATCAGTGCCTTGTTCGGGAAAGATGGAGTCAAAAAGGGGCTACAAATGTTGAAGGGCCATGATGACAGTAAGAGGTTTTGATGTTGAAGTGTTGCTATAACAAGGATTCAACAAGTCAAACCCTAGGGGAGACGACTCACTATGGTGTAGGTGACCTAGGTTGTAGTGCGTCTTCCTCCTTCTCTAGCTCAAAAGACAAAATTACACGGCCAACTTGAGCAAGAAATGATATGGATGAAGACAAGAGAGTTTTGTTGAGGTGTTGCTAAAGCAAGGCCTCAACAATGAAACCCTAGGGGAGAAAGGCTCACTAAAGTGTAGAATAGCTAGGCCATATTGCTTTCTCCTCCTTCTTCAGCTCATTGACAAGAATAAGATGGCTAGGCTTGAAGACTAGGATTAGAATGTTGCAATGGGAAGGCTCTATCTTACTTCAGCAAAACAAATGGCTCTTAGTGTTAGTAGGGACATGAGACAAGGACCTTATCATGTGCTTGTCACCTAGGGTTTAATTCAGCAATTTATTATAACAAATGCAAGTAAACAACACTACAACCATTCAATCAAGAAGTTTTGCATAAATTCACTTACATTTAACCAAGAAATCACATAGCCATACCCTAGTTGTAAACCTGCCACCAAGAGAAATGCCAAAAATAGCCAAAACAAGCTTCCTTCAACAAGTGCGCCTTATAATTTCATCCCAAACCCTAGAATAGGGCGCAAATTTCAGACCTCACCAAGTGGTGAGTGAAAGATGATGAAAATATGAAGGTCAAAACCCTCAATATATAGCATACCAATGATCTTTATTAAAAATTAGGTCATCAAAAGGTCGACAAGGCCAAAATACCAAAATAATATTGTTTTACATTAAATGTCATAAATGAAACCCTAATCAAGAAAAAAGTGATACGTCATCCCCTCCTAGGGCGACATTAGCCTTTTCTAGGGAAAATGCAGCTTCTTGGAGAAAAACATTAGCCCTCCTTGGGCTTCTCCAACCTGCCACACGTGCCAAACTATCCCGACTGTCTTCCAAAACTTCCATGAAGCAAGGATGAAATCATGAACCTCCTGGGTGACATCCTAGGCTTTCCAAGGACAACGTTCCAGTGAAGGGGGCACAACCCCCTAGGTAGAGGTCTGCTCAGCTGCCTCTGGTGGATTCTTCTACTCTTCCTTGGTACAAATGCTCTGCCATGGCTTTGCCCCCTATTGGGGTCTCAACATCCATCGAGTGGGCTCTTCATCCCCATGGAGGTCCAAACTAATCATCTCCCCATGTGTACCTGTCTAATGTGGTACCTATCCGTCGGGCATGATCCTGCACATCAATATATACACCCTCCATGGGCTCATAATTCACAGGGATCATAGCAATGCCAATCACATCTAATCATCAATATTGTTAAACATGTGCATAAAACTCCTTTACCCCAGTCAAGTGCTCAAAGACAATATACAAGTCTGCAATGCAAGTTTGGAGGAAGTGACAGGACGTCCTATTGGGCTAGTGTCTACCAGAAGATGGATGTTTCTCGAAAGGATTAAATCCAAGTCATGTAAGTGGGCGAGGTGGATGGGGATGCCTGGGCAAAAGGTGCAGTGCTAGCAGGGATGGCTTACCGGTGGGTGCTTCTGTGGAGGGTGAGCTGCACCTATCATGGATAAAAATATTTCCAAGACCATTCATGCCTTTTATCTTCATTCTTTTTCTTCCAAGATGCTAGTCAAAGGACACTGCCCTAGCTTGGTTACCAATGGTGGCAATGTTAGCCACAAGCATTTCATGGAAATGAGAAAGCTGGCTCATGATGAGATCCCCTTTGTCTTGGTTATGCCACCAAGAGCACTACCCCGGCGTGGTGACTAGATGCCAGTAGTGTCATATCGCTAGATGCTCATGGACCTAATAGGCTGGCTCATGATGAGACCCCCTATCTTATAACCATGTCTTTTATTATTGTTTTTATCTTTTTATTTCTTTTTTCTTTCAAGAAGATAGTCAAGGGACACTGCCCTGGCTTGGTGACCAGTGGTGGCAATGTTACCCACAAGCACTTTGGGGAATGAGAAGGTTTTCTCGTGATGAGACCCCCTTTCTCTTGGCCATGCAACCAAGAGCCACTACCCTGGCATGGTAACCAACTTCTAGTAGTTTCATATCATTAGGTACCCATGGACCTAATAGGTTGGTTCGTGATGAGACCCCCTATCCCTCAACCAGGTCTTATTTTTTTATTTTTTACGGGTCTCTTTGTTTCTTGTTGAGAAGATTTTTATTGCTTTCTCGGTGATCCCTAGGCAAAGCATCTCGAGGTTTTATTCTTAGGATTTTATTGTCAACTATTTTTACCCCCTAGGCCTTTAGCCCATTCTTCCCACAAGGTAAGGTACAACCCCTAAATGATTGGCTAACCCTATGCATAGACCAATGTAATTGGATGGGTGAGAAAGAAATAAAATGGAAAGTGGTATGTATGACTGGAACGAACGATGGATTTTCGTAAATCTACCCAGTGGCAACTCAAAACCTATGGACACAAGCTTGCTAGGGCATCCTATCATTCCCCCCAGACATGGTCAAGTGGACAAGTATAAGATCCAAGCACCTGTTAGAAACAAAAGTAATCAAATGCACATATTCAAAGGTTTTGAGGATAAGAGTGACACATACCATGATACCCGAACTCATAACCTCAAGGAGCAAGAACCATCTTTGATACAGGACCAAGCCGAAGGTGATGGATGCTACTGCTACTACTAGCAAAGTGGAGACGTTGAAAGGGAGAAAATATGGGCCCTCCAGGGCCATGCTCAAGTCGATCTGGATCTCGATACTCCATGTCTAGGACCTGTGGGCCTCGAGACATAATCTCCTAGTTATCCCTAAAAGTGGGGTATAACATCTGGCTCCAACTTGGGGACATGTGCTCACCGTAGAGCGCATGAGAACCTCAACATCTCTGGCATAACCTATAACCTTCTTGATCTCAATAGAAAAATCAGTGATCACTTGGGGTGGTGATATCACCCCAGTCCACATACATACATACATACATACATACATACATACATACATACATACATACATACATACATACATACATACATACATACATACATACATATATATATATATATATATAAGACTGAAAACAAACATATATACAAGTGTAAAAGAAATCTACTCTAATATGCAATGTAATGGTATATACAATGAATGCAAATGCCTACCTACTTACATGTACTTACCTGCCGACTGGATGTCAGGATTTAATCAAATGACCAATGAAACTGATCCATCAATGTCCCACAATACCTGCCTTTGTGATTCATCATAAACCAAAACAGTGATAAGTCAAGAAAAAAAATGACATGGGTTAGAATATATATTTTATCATCGAAAATCACAAAGTCAATCTCTGAGGAAAGTGCTCAATCCACTTCAGGAAAGGGTCATGAAAATTCCAAGGCTTAGAACACTGACTCAAAAGCTCTGTAAACTGGATACCTAGGACATCCTTGCATTCTGAAGGGATTGACAAGGATATAGTAGATGACTGACAAACTCTTAAGGGAATGCTGAAATACTGAGATGATAGACTTAAATTTGTAGTATTCAACCAACCCTTGGGCTCTAGGGTTTGTCCCAGAGGAAACTCAACATCATAAACAAACTTCCCGACTACACCTTTAGAGACACAACAAAGCATAGTAATCTGAGGTGGCTTGGGAAAGTTGTCACAAGGATCTTTCTTTAAGCAAAGAAGGTCCTTACCCCTATTATCATCATACATTTTTTTAGAATGGAATCTAAGTCTCGAGGTTTAGCGAGGGGCTAAATTGTTGTGGAGACGCGAGAGATTGGAGGACGAGGCCACAGTTTGCGGAGAAAGGGATAAATATAGCGGAGGTGTGGGAGTTGATGGGGCCCAGTGGGCCACAGATCTCAAACATCCCAGATCGACAGTCAGAAGGCGTATCAGGCGAGGAAATAGCACGAAGGTTAATCGCTCGAGCGCGGGCCGATAGAAATACCTTGGCTTTAGCGTGCAGACAGGTGGCGCCACCAAGGGAATATCGGGGCAGAAAGTGGTCTACCCAAAACCGCTTTGCCTCACCCCCGATATCGAAAAGCACATATAAAAGGAGGGCCCCGGTGATTATTTTATGATATTTCAAATCATTTGAACGTTTGAAAATTGGTGCAAATGCTCCGTTTGAACTGAAGCTCAACAGAGAACCAGACTCACGCATTCTCCACTCATTCATAGGGACTCCGATATATTTGACACAGAAATAACCATTTCACCCATTTCTGTATCCACATATAATTTGTTAGATAATGTCGGGAAACGAATACCCTTCCTCGAAGTGGCCCAAGCCTCCATAACCCCTTACGCCGCCAAAGTCACATTTCCTTTCCCATAATTCATAAGCTGGTGTGTAGAATGAATCATTCCAAATTTGAAGGCTTGGAGGAGAACCTGAAGGGACCAAGTTTGGTGGAACATTTGGCCTCAGACTTTGAAATTCTAAATAAGTTTAAGACAATAAAGATCGGGCTACCGACTATGACTTATTCTACTTGCATCGACTTGGAGATCTTGATAAAAGAAATGATGGATTACGAGATTCCTTCTGACTCACAGTGGAAGGAAATCGTGCGGCTAGGAAAGCCAAAATGCAGTTTTCCAGGGACCAACAAATAGCCTCCAGGTGTCACCAGATTGGCGAGTTCGACAGGAGATCGAAGCAAGACAGATGGCTAGGACAAAAAGCAAGCAGTCGGAGAAATCAACCGTTAGTTTATAGTTTATAAAACATTTTTTGTTTAATCATTGTAAATCGTTTCACATGCCGAGACTGTCAATTGAAATTATTATAGTCAGTTTTAGAAGTTGGATTGTTTCAATTTCAGCCATTGTAATCGAATTGTATAAGTACTAGAAATTCTGAATGAATTAATGTTGGCAGAAGTGCAAGGGAACCTTTTTGTTGTTTCTGAACTCAATTGTAATTTTCTGGAGCTGAATTAAATACACATGCAGAAGCTTTTGAAGTCTCTATGAAAAGATTCTAATGGTGGTGATATGAGTTTTGTCTCCTTTCATTGTATGTATTTCTTGTGTTATTTCATTACATTTACATTTTCTTCTGTTTAAATTGGAGAGTTAAAGGCCTAGAATTCATCTTGTGATGCTCTCGGCTTAAGCAATTTAAACTGTGTGCATCTCTTCTTAACTAATTCAGAATTCATTTTAGTAATGATCTGATGCAGTTATTTGTTTTCTCTTTCCTCTTACACTCTTCTTAAATATTATTTACAACTCAGATTCATTGCCTCATTTAGCCTTTATCCTAAGGAGATTTCTACCAGCCAGTCATTGTTTTCATTCAATTTCAGAATTTTGACTCCATATCCCTAAGGGTCCCTCCCCTTCCTCGCCAACAACTTTATAAAAAACCCCCCAAAAAAACTAAATCTAGCCACTGATTATCAAAGAAACATTACATGACAAGAGAGAGCCCTCTCTGAGCTGAGCAGGCTAGTGCCTAGATCTAAAGTTGGTTGAAAATTTTACCTCTGTCATTTGTCTATCAGCCAGACAAAATTTACAGAGTGCTAACATTCTGGCGCCGTTGTTGGGACGAAATTGGAAAATCTTTCGTGGGAAAATGACTTAAAGTTTCAATTTTGATCCTTGAGGGTGACAGTGGATCAAATACCCTATTGGATGAGATTATTTTTACCCTGGCGACTCCATTACCAAAAGACCAGTTGCACCAAACAATGTGAGTTAGAATCCCTGGCTCCCAAGAGAATTCACACCAGAAGCAACCCAGACCCAGAAGCTGCAATCCCTGTGTCTTATCTTGAAAAGCTTGTACATAAAAGAAAAGAAAAGCCAATAAACCCAGTGTTGCATCCATACCGGTGTTTGTCCTTACCCAAGGACAAAGTGACAAGCATTGAAGACCTTGAGTTTGACATGAAATTTGAGCAAGCCCTATTCAAAACTAAATCTAAATCTTGTTTAAGCGAGACCATATTTCATGAAAAAAGATTCCAAGATTTGGTTTTAGCCACATCTGCCAAGCCTATAGTGATCCCCGCTCAAAACCAACAGCCACTTCGACCCCTCACAACATCCATGGAAACTATATTTTCTCCTCTCGTATTGCCTGCCCAACTACATGATTTACCTCCAGAATATAGCCTAAGGATCAAACTCTATGATGCTGAAGGTAACATTTCAGCCTAGAAACACCTAGATTGGTTTAATGATTTCATGGAATTAGAAGAATTAGACTTTGAAGATGTAAAAATGAGTCCGTTTACACAAAGCCTGGCAGGAGAACCGAGGAAGTGGTTCAGAGTCCTTCCAACAGCTAGTATTGTAGATTTTGAAGCCTTTGAAACCAGTTTCCTTGCAAAATGGGGTGACAAGAAAAATCCCCTTAAGTTGTTGACCCAATATAACAACATGAAAATATCACTTGACGAAATAGTGCAGGAATTTTCAGCCAGATTTGTAAAGGTCTATAATGTGATCCTTGTTGAGGTAAACCCCCCCCTAAGGCTGCTCAACTCAGATAAGCTGATTCTTTTGAAAGTGATTTTGCTTTACTATTGAGAGAATGAAGGTCTGCTACATTAGATGATATGATGACTGATGCCATAGAAGTAGAAGTGAATCTAATGGCTTTAGGAAAAGTAAAATCTAACTCTGGCAGGGACATGGAAAAAAATCAAGAGAAGGCGCAAGTTTCAACCTCACAAACATCAGAAGAAAGGTTTGAAACGATGATGAGAACCATGGAGAGGATGATGGAAAGAATGGCCTTGGATAATAGGCCTAACCCCAGAGAACAGGTTGAAGGTCCTATAAATGTGTGTATCATTGTTTATCTAGATCTATTATGTGCAGGTTCAACACATTTACTTGGTATCAGAGCCGACAGACTGTTAAGCAAAAGCTACACCAAATTATTTTTGCAGGTACTGAAGATTGAAGAACGCATAAAAGATGGAATTTATGTTTTACTCACCAACAATACTTCTCACACCTCATAACTATTTGGAGTGGAAGCCATAGATTCTACTTCTTCTCAGAAGTAAATGCTTATACCAAATAACCATGGCAATGGAAGTAGAGCCTGATTCTACCGAGGAGAAAAATGACTTTCTCAATAGACAAGATATGGCCATAGGAATTATCTGCTTGTCTATTTCTCCAGAAATTCTCCACCAAGTATGTGATTTCACACAAGAATTCACTCCAAATGAATTATGGACCAGATTGGAGGTTCTATTTGGGATTAAAGAATATTGTGAAGATTGCATGCAAGGGATTGGAAAGATAGAGCCAGAAGAGAAACCATCAAAAGATCAAGCCTCTTATTATGAAGAGTCTTCTACAAAAGTATTTGCACAAATTTGTATTCCATTAATTGAATATGATTTCTACTCCATTTTAGATTTATTTTCTGAAATTCATGTGGAAGATATATGACATGCATCTCAAGAGTCATATGCACAAACTTTTCCATGCGCAATGCATGCATCTCAGGAGACAAAAAGGGAGCCGCGCACTTCAGATTCAATTCTGATATTTTTTTATTACAATTTGTAGAAAAAAATTTGGATATTTGAATTCCTCTCGGAAAAATATCCAATTTCAAAACACAAATCATCCGAGACGGAGTTCGGGAAGTGAAGTTATGATCATTTTAAAATCAACAAAATTTCAACGTTTTTCCGGAAACGACCGCATGGTTTTCAAAGTTTCATCCAAACTTTTTTTGGATATTATTCATTACAAGAAGAGAAAGTGAATATGTGTGGACATATCAATGGTGCAAATACTTCATTAGATCCGTGAAGACATCTACATATTCAATAAAATCTTCAACGAGCACAAACTTGCAAAGTTGCGAGGTCTTATTGGAGTGAAGGACACAGTTGCTTAGCAACTGCTTTTTGTTCCTTCTCATTTTTATTTTTTTTATGCATTATAATTCTAGTGGGGGTTTATCCCATGAGGTTTTCCCTCTTTCCTCGTTTCGTTTAGTTTTAATTATCTTTTGTATTTGGGTACCTAACATGGCCTTGTTGACAAGACCCATTGTTTATTTTCACCATAGTGATGTTCAGGGGGGTGTTGGAGTTACTTCAACACACCTAGTATTTATTTTTCCTAAGGTTTTTCCTTGTTTATTAGTCATAATTAGTCATTATCTAGTCTCCTATATTTAGGGGAGAATATTACACTTGGAGAATATTCTCCTTCATTTTACACTTCAGTTTGACTAGTTGAGTTGAGTCTAGATGCTGCATTGGTTTTGTCACCATGCAACTTTGGGATCATCGCCATGATAATGCACAATTACCTTGGTTTCATCACCATATTGGAACATTACCCTTGATTCCTTGATCTACTCCTCACTGCACTCTATTTCAGTTAGTTAACTGAAGACTGATTGACTAGTTAACTCAGCTAGGTGGCAGTTCACTCTTGTAACTGCCTGAGAGACTAGACTAGGTCGCAGTTTACTCCCGTAACTGTTGGTGTGTGTCCAGATCACTCTAGACCACCACTATTTCGCATTAGTTACTCATGTATCCTATATCTATTGTAAATTATTCACTCTTTGAGTGTGGAATACGGTTAATGAGATTTCTTTCATTCTTTCTCTCCTTCTTCTTCTTTCTCAAATTCTCTTTGCAAATGTGTGTGGTATTTTCTAGCTAGATATATTCAGTGCAGGTTCAACACATTTACAAGTCCACCCAGAAATCCAAGGAGACCAGCAATCCCACAAATCAGAGAAAGAGAGCAAAGAAATAAGGGGAATCAAGCAAATCAAGCATACCAGAGAAACCAGGGGAATCAGACAAATCATGTAAATCAGGGAAACCAAGGAAATCAGAGTGATCAACAAATTAGGCCTCCCTTTCAAAATAATTATGTAAATGAGAATTATGATGGATATTTTGAAGACAACATGAATTACTGTGATGATAAAGAAACATAGGTGTTTTTAACCAATGAAGAACATGACCAGTTCATGGACACAAGTGAGATCTTTTTAGAGGATGAAGAGGAAAGGTTATCAGTAGAAAGGGAGGATTACCAAGCAGGATTGTAGGATGCCATCATGCAATTCTAGAGGCAATACAATATTAGAAATCAGAGAGTGCCTGAAAGCCTCCAAAAGGGAAATCCCTCAAAAGGAAATCCTCCAAAAGGAAACCCCACCAAAGAAGCTCAGAGTAACATACCCTCTTCAAGTCATCCCAAAAAGGATTCTGCTGCGAAAGATTCTGCTGCAAAAGATTCTGCTGCAAAAGGTACATCGGGCAAAGGAAAGAACAAAGAAGAACCCCAGAAGAAAATATTGGAGGCGAGGAAAGAAACGGTCACCAAAGAGGTAGATAAAACCTCATCCTCCTTTAATTTTGAAAGTGAGATGGCCAAGATCAAAATTTATGTACCATTTAATGAATTAATCATGAATAGCGAATATAGAAATCAGATCATCAAGATGCTTAAGATGGAACATGCTTCTGATACCTTGAACATACAAGATGATCACCCTGCCATCTTTTTTGGACCAAGAGTAGAAGAAAATGGAGATAATGAAGAAGTCCCCCCTTTCTATGTTAGCCTGAAAATCCATGATATGACTCTACACAATGCCATGTTGGATTCGGGAGCATCTCATAACCTAATTCCCAAGGTGGTCATGGACCAACTAGGCTTGGACATGATCAGGCCTTACAAAGATCTGTTCTCTTTTGATTCCAGGAAGGTGAAGTGCCTAGGTCTTATTAAATATCTGGTGGTATCTTTGGCACAAATACAAACAAAGAACATGGTTATGGATGTAGTGGTTGCTGATGTCCCTCCCAAGTTCGACATGTTGTTGTCAAGGTCTTGGGCTGCAAAATTAAAGGGAACCCTCCAGATGGACATGTCATACGCCACCATCCATGTTTTTGGTCATGACATAAGGTTGTTCAAAGAAGTTTTTCTCAAATGCATTGTCAAAAACAAGTCATAGCCAAGTAACCACCGCATCTACTATGTGGAAACTGATTTGGGATCTTCCATTTTCTTCAATGGCCTGTGTTTTGAAGAGAAAGGACCAGAAATGGATATGGCTGACAAAGAGAGATCTGATCAACGGATTGAGGAGTATTTAGAATAGCAAGATAACGCAGAAGAGCAGACATGGAAGATGATTTTCGATGGAGTTGTCTACAGAGAGGGAGCAGGGGCTGACGTATGGATCAATCACCCCAAAGGAGATTCAAAATTATGTTCTTATAAACTTGTTTTTGAATGAACAAATAACATGGCCGAATATGAAGCATTAATATTGGGGTTGAATGTTTTGAAAGAACTGGGTGCCAGAAGAATTGTTGTACATGGATACTCTGAGCTAATTATTAATCAAATCGAAGGCATTTACCAAGAAAAACATCCCAGACTAAGGTCTTATAGGAACCTGGTACTAGACCTCCTTGAGAAATTTCCAGAATATAATCTTTCAGCAATTCCAAGAGAACAGAATCATGTTGTTGATGCCTTGGCTACTTCAGTAGCGGTTTTCAAAGTCCCAATTTTCCCTGATAGAAAATACAAGCTTGAGGTCAAGTACATGCTAGCGGTACCAAATAATATGAATTACTGGCAATTTTTTGAAGATGACAAATAGATAAAAAGCTTCCTCAAGATGGAGAATGAGTTCGACAATTTGAACATTGATGATGAATACTGTGATGATGAGGTGGATGCAACTTCTTTCACAAAGGAGGGGTATTTTGACAATCAGATTGCAGGTAGAGATATCGTTCAGCTAAAGAGAAACATCATTCCCAAGGGTCTGGTCCCATTGGAGAAACTCTTTGATAACAATGATGTGGCAAGAAGTCCAAAGAATACAGAAAATGGAGGGGATGTAGAAGATTGCAATATTGGAAGATCCAAAGATCATTAAGCTGTCCAGAACACTCAGCTCTGAAGTAAAAGAGAAATATATCAAATTAATGAAAGAGTTCCCTGATGTTTTTCCTAGAGCTATGATGATTTGAAATTTTATGATACCAGTATAATTCAACATGTTATCCCAATCAAAGAAGCTCATAAACCTTTCAAATAGAAATTAAGAAGGATAAATCCTTTACTGTTGCCTTTGATCGAGAAAGAAGTAAATAAACTATTTGAAGCCAAAATCATAGTGTCCATGAGATTTTCTAAATGGGTGGCGAATCTGGTGCCACTTAGAAAAAAGAGTGGAGAAATCAGGTTGTGTGTGGATTTCAGAAATCTGAACAAAGTGTCTCTAAAGGACAACTACCCACTGCCTAAGATGGATCATATTTTACAAAAGGTGGTGGGTTCTCAGAAAATGTCAATGTTAGATGGCTTCTATGGATACAATCAGATTATGGTGCACCCTAACGATCAAGAAAAGATGACATTTTCCACGCCATGGGGAACAGTCATGTATGTCAAGCTACCTTTTGGGCTTATGAATGTGGGGACAACGTTTCAAAGAGATATGGACATAGCTTTTGCAGATGAAAAAGATAAATTCATTGTTATCTACCTTGATGACATCATTGTATATTTTGCCTCAAATGAGGAACACCTCAAGCATCTTAGAATGGCGTTTCAAAAGTGTAGAAAGTTCAGAATCTCGTTGAATCCTAAGAAGTCAAATTTCGCCATGGAAGAAGGGAAGCTGTTGGGTCACATTATTTCAAAAGAAGGGATAATGGTAGATCCCAATAGAGTTGAGGTGATCTTAAAAATCAACATACCCAGAAGTAAAAAGGAGGTACAATCTTTCTTGGGAAAAGTGAACTTTCTGAGAAGGTTTATCCCTAATTTGGACAAAATCATAAAGTGCATTACCAACATGCTCAAGAAAGGGAATGAAATAAAGTGGACCCCTGATGCCAGAAAATCCTTTGAAGACATTAAAGTGACATTAACCAAGGCTCCAGTACTGGCCAACCCAAACTTTGAAAAGGACTTCATATTATTCTCTTTTGCCTCGGAGCACACAATTGCTGGCGTTTTGCTGCAGAAAGATGAGCAGAATTTTGAGAAACCCATAGCATATTACAAAAATACATTGAGGGATTCCCCTTTGAAATATGATATCACAGAGAAGCAAGCATATGCATTGGTCAAGGCCTTGAAAGAATTCATAGTTTACATCTTGCATTCTCATACTACTGCTTATGTACCCAATAGCTCTATGAAAGACATCTTGACCCAACCTGATCCCAATGGAAAGAGGGGTAAATTGATACTAGTATTATTAGAATATGACCTTGAGATCAAACCTACCAAGTTGATCAAGGGACAGGGGCTTGCGAAGATGATGGCGCAGACCAGATGTGAACTCCTAGGAATAAACTTCATTGCAGACCTGTCAAAAGATGCAACAGAAGAGAAGACTCCTCAAATATCCCAGAAGTTTCTTGATTCCATATGGTATGCAGATATCATATTTGTGCTAAAAAATTTGCAGGATCCTCCTGAAATTAGTAAAACAAAGGCCAGATTCTTGAAACTGAAGGTGGAAAAGTTTTGTATAGTAAATCAATCTCTATATTGGAAAGATCCAGTGGGAGTTTTATTGAATTGTTTGATAGAAGAAGAAGCAGAAAGGACCATCAGAGAGTTCCATAAAGGTGACTGAGGGGGTCATCATTATTGGAAGACAAATGTGCATAAGATTTTGAGGGCTGGGTTCTATTGGCCTAACATTTTTTTTGATGTCTATAAAGAGGTTTCAAGATGCCATGAATGATAGATTTTTGATGGAAAGGGAAAATTGCAGCCTATGCCTTTGAAACCCATTTTCGTGGAAGCTCCTTTCAGACAGTGGGGCCTTGACTTTATAGGGGAAATACATCCATAGTCCCCAGCCCAAGACAAATGGATTCTAACAGCAACATATTATTTTACTAAGTGGATTGAGGCAGTCCCCACCAATCAGGAAACAAATGATGTTATCATCCAGTTTTTAGAAGGCAATATTTTTCCAAGTTTGGATGCCCAATCAAGATCATAACAGACAATGTAGCGGCTTTCAAGTCCAAGAAATTAGAAAAATTTGGCAGTGATTACAACATCACTCTCGACCATTCTACATCATTTTACCCTCAAGGAAATAGGTTGGCTGAGTCTTCAAATAAAAGCTTAGTCAGAATCATTAAGAAAATGTTGCAAGAAAATAAAAAGKCCTGGCACAAAAAGATCATCCATGCACTRTGGGATGACAGAATTACCCCAAAGAGATCTATAGCCACTTCCCCTTTCCAGATATTTTATGGTACAGAGGCAATATTTCCTACTGCATTAGGGTTTCCGGTGATGAGGATATTACAGGAGCAGGATGCAGAAACAAATGCCACTCGGAGAAGAGAGGATGAACTAATCAGTGTACAACAAACCAGGGAAAGGGCTTTCAATAATACCCAGCTCTGCGAAGACAAGATCAAAGAGGCTTTCGACAGACGTACCAAGGTGGATGACTTCAGGTTGGGAGACCTAGTATTAAAATGGGACGCCATAAATGAAGATAAGGGGAAGCACGAGAAGTTTGATCATTTCTGGTTGGGACCATTCAAGATTGCAACATACCGT
Organism: Picea mariana; assembly: GCA_032191745.1. Taxonomy (NCBI): domain Eukaryota; kingdom Viridiplantae; phylum Streptophyta; class Pinopsida; order Pinales; family Pinaceae; genus Picea; species Picea mariana. Next base: position 26,089 of record JASDQU010752012.1, read on the forward strand.
GGAAGTAATGCCTACATACTACATGAGAGTAATGGAGACATTGTTGGAGGAGGGCATGTGAATGGCAGGTTCCTCAAACATTATATCGTTTAAACAATCATCACCTCTCTCATTCATTGTACATAATCATTTTTGTTTTCTTTTTTCATAAAGAGATTGGAATAAAAGAAGCATAGTTGAAGCCCTAGGTGAAGGCCCTGAGCTATGTTGAGTCGATTTTGAGTTTTGAATAAAGGTTGGTGGATTAAGACTGCAAGAATAAATCACAACCCAATGGACATGCACTCGTTCTACTATTCTTTGCTACCGCACAGGGAGGATAGCATCCCCCATTGGAGCCAATGTTATCACCATAACGATTTTTAGAATGGAATCTAAGTCTCGAGGTTTAACGAGGGGCTAAATTGGTGTGGATACGTGAGATCTTGGAGGAAAGGGCCACACTTAGCGGATAAAGGGATGAATATAGTGGAGGTGCGGGAGTTGATGGGGCCCAGTGGGCCACAAATCTCAAACATCCTAGATTGACAGTCAGAAGGCGTATCGGGAGAGGAACTAGCATGAAGGTTAATTGCTCGAGGGCGAGCCAATAGAAATACCGTGGTTTTAGTGCGCAGACACGTGGTGCCACCAGGGTCATATTGGGGCGTAAAGCGGTCTACCCAAAACCTCTTTGCCTCACCCCCGATATCGAAAAGCGCATATAAAAGGAGGGCCCCAATCATTATTTTAGGATATTTCAAATCATTTGAATGTTTGGAAATTGGCGCAAACACTCCGTTCAAACTAAATCTCAATAGTGAACCAGACTCGTGCATTCTCCACTCATTCACAAGGACTCCGATATATTTGACACATAAATAACTGTTTCACCCATTTCCATATCTAGAGGTAATTTGTTAGATAATGCCGGGAAACAAATACCCTTCCTCGAAGCGACCCAAGCCTCCATAACCCCTTACGTCATCGAAGGCACATTCACTTTCCCAGAATTCATAAGATGGTGTGCAAAATGGATCATTCCAAATTTGAAGGCTTGGAGGAGAACCTGAAAGGACCAAGTTTGGTGGAACATTTGGCCTCAAAATTTGAATTTCTAAACTAGTTTCAGACAATAAAGATTGGCCTGCTAACTATGACTTATGCTACTTGCATCGACTTGGAGATCTTGATAAAAGAAATGATGGATTACGAGATTCCTTCTGACTCACAGCGGAAGGAAATCGTGCAACTAGGAAAGACAGAATGAAGTTTTCTAGGGACCAACAAATAGCCTCCAGGTGTCACCAGATTGGAGAGTTCGACAGGAGATCGGAGCAAGACAGATGGAGAGGACCAAAAACAAGCAGTCGGAGAAATTGGCTGTTAGTTTATGAAACATTTTTTGTTTAATAATTGTAAATTGGTTCACATGCCGAGACTGTCAGTTGAAATTATTATAGTCAGTTTTAGAAGCTGAAACGTTTCAGTTTTAGCCATTGTAATCAAATTGTATAAGTACTAGAAATTCTGAATGAATTAATGTTGGTAGAAGTGCAAGGGCACCTTTTTGTTGTTTCTGAACTCAATTGTAATTTTCTGGAGCTAAATTGAATACACATGCAAAAGATTTTGAAGTCTCTATGAAAATATTCTAATGGTGGTGATATGAGTTTTGTCTCCTTTAATTGTATGTATTTCTTGTGTTCTTTCATTACATTTACATTTTCTTCTGTTTAAATAGGAGAGTTAAAGGCCCAGAATTCGTCTTGTGACGCTCTTGGCTTAAGCAATTTAAACTGTGTGCATCTCTTCTTAACTAATTCAAAATTCATTTCAGCAATGCTTTGATGTAGTTATTTGTTTTCTCTTTCCTCTTACACTCTGCTTAAATATTATTTACAACTCAAATTCATTGCCTCATTTAGCCTTTATCCTCTGGAGAGTTCTACCATCCAGTCATTGTTTTCATTCAATTTCAGAATTTTGACTCCATATCCCTAAGTGTCCCTCCCCTTCCTCGCCAACAACTTTATAAAAACCCCCAAAACAAACTAAATCTAGCCACTGATTATCAAAGAAACATCACGTGACAAGAGAAAGCCCTCTTTGAGCTGAGAAGGGTATTGCCCAGCTCTAAAGTTGGTTGAAAACGTTACCTCTGTCGTTTGTCTATCATCCAGACAAAAGTTACAAAGTGCTAACAATTCCTATCAAAACCTGAGCACAACGGTAGTTGATAATCATCTTCATGGAAAGAATCGAGGTTCTTAGAGGAGTACTCATCAAAACCCTCAAGGAAAGAATGAAAATCATCAAGAAAACAATGTACTAGGTCATCCTTGGGTTTTTGAAAAGCATGGGTGAAAATATCATCTCCTTGTTGCCACTGGTCAAGAACAATCTGTTGTGATAATTGCAAAGGAAACACTTGGAAATGACTCTCAATTTCATATATGGGATCCGTATCATATCCAGCCACATCCCACTTACGTCTCGCAACATGTATGAATCATCAATGTTATCAACCATGTCACTATCTGTATCATAACATGGAGGATTTGAAGCATTCAAGGACTCATCTATCTCCTCCTTATCTCCCTCATCCTAAAGTAGAGCATCATAAAAATCTTGGGGAGGAGGGTAAATTACTTTTTATTCTTGTGCAGGATCTCTGAGGAATTGGGTGTCTTCAACATGCATCATTGTTTCATCCTCATGAATTAACCCTTCATTTTCAATTGCGCAGTAAGGAAGATCTACTTCTTTCAGGGACTCCATTTCTCCTTCAATTTCTAAATGATGGAACAAGGTATCATCAGAATCCTGAAAAGGAAAGAAACTAACCTCATCGTCTTGTTGTGGTGCAGGTGGAAAAGTCTTGTGGATTTCTTCATCAGGAGGAGGGCACTTTGACACTTCATCATATTGTTTGGGTTCCAGCTCCTTGACTGTGTTTTCAACCATCCCTTGCTCTTGGAAAACCATATCAAGAGATTTCCCCTTAGTATTTTGTTGGTCAATAACTTTTTGCCCTTCTTCTTGGAAATCAACAGTAAAAGTTTCAAGGGAAACTAGTTTCTCCAAACTGAGAGTATATGAGGTATCTTCAGGGCCATTGAATTTGGTCGCTAGGGGGAAGATGTGTTCCTTTTTGGACCAAAATATATTTTCATAGATTTGTATGGCCATGTTACCAGCCTCGTGGAGTGTTTTTGGCCTCTTTTTACCTAGGAGAAAACCTAAATGCACCAAGAGTGCATTGGTAAAGAGATACATGAGGCATTTGTCCTCAGGATAATGGTCTCTAGGAATCCGATACAATAATCCCTCAAATCTATTTCGGAAGTCCTAGACAGTCTCATTTTCTTTTTTTTTTGTATATTAGAGTATTTTTAGCAATGCTTGGATATCTTCCAATTTCATACCCCATTTTTTGAGAAAGATTTTTTCTAGCTGGTTTATAGATGTGATGCTAGAATCTAGGAGATTGTCATACCATTTTCTAGCATTCCCGTGAAGAGTCGTGGAGAAAAGTTTCATCACTACATGTTCGGCATCATCACTGACAGGATGGAGTAAAAAATAAGAATAAAAATCATCCATATGATATTAAGCTCTTTCCCCATCACTACCAGTGAATCTAGGGAGTCACCTCTCGTACATTGGGGGCATTTGTCGTGGGTATCCTAGGATTTTACTCATGTATAAAGGCTTTTAGTTCCCTGAATCCCATTGTGAAGTCATAGTTGGCTTCGTCATCAGTGGAGTCGCCAGATAATTTTCTTGAAACTATCAAAAGATAAGGGAAAACACCCTAAGTGGAGTCGCCGGGTAAGCTTGTAAGATAGAGACTCTAGAGGCAAGGCTTACCGAAAAGTGTCATCTTGAGGAGAATTGACTCAGTGTTCCCCGACAATGGTGCCAAAACATTATCGCACAGTTTATAGTTAGGGTAAAATATGGATGAAAGGATGTCAAACCGGTGTAACTGAACCAATCTCACCACTATCACATCAATAGGAAGGTTCTTTTTGTTTAGGGAGGTAAGGCCCAGGGGAGACATCCTCGGTGACCTGGAGTTTTGAGAAGGCAAAATTTTTAGCAAGGCTAAGTGATAATAATTCTCCTCACAAGTCACCACCTAATCAGAAAGTCCTGGCTAAACAACCAATAAAGATGAAAGATAACCAGAAGTAGTAACCAGTAAGAGTACCTGCCCGAGACAAATAAACAATGAAACTACATGTGCAAGCTTGCTTGTTGGTTAGTACTTCATATAATCAATGACTTTTCTGATAATAAGAAATTGAGCAGTATTATTGACGAAGTAAATCAATGTTTGTACAATAGAAATGATTACAATATCACTTCTCAATAAATGCTAAAAGAAACTTTGGGCATTCAATGTAACAATATCAACACTTTAGACACAATGCCTTAACCTATCATTCAATTGCTTTAGAAGTAAAATGAATGCTGCACAATGGTGTTTATAGCACAAGAAGGTGATGAAAACAATAGGGTTAGTAGGCTTAGTATAGGATAGGTTTAGTAATAGTTAGAGGTTGTTCAAAGTGTTTGGTTGTTTGTATGATCAAGGTTCAACACAAAGGAGGTATTAGATCAATGCCTTGTTAGGGMAAGATGGAGTTAAAAAGGGGYTACAAATGTTGAGGGGTCATGWTGATAGTAAGAGGTTTTGACGTTGAAGTGTTGCTATAGCAAGGCTTCAACAAGTCAAACCCTAGTGGAGACGGMTCACTATGGTGTAGGTGACCTAGGCCCTAGTGCGTCTTCCTCCTTCTCTAGCTCAAAAGACAAAWTTACAYGGCYARCTTGAGGCAAGAAAAGCTATGGCTGAAGACAAGAAGGTTAAATATTGAGGTGTTGCTAAAGCAAGGCCTCAACAATGAAACCCTAGGGGAGAAAGGCTCACTAAGGTGTAGAAACCCTAGGCCTTAGTGCTTTCTCCTCTCATCCTTCTYTAGCTCAAAAAGRCAAATTTMWAYGGCTAGCTTGAGCAAGAAATGATATGGMTGAAGACAAGAGRGTTAAATGTTGAGGTGTTGCTAAAGCAAGGCCTCAAMAATGAAACCCTAGGGGAGAAAGGCTCACTRAAGTGTAGAATAGCTAGGCCATAGTGCTTTCTCCTCCTTCTTTAGCTCATTGACAAGAATAAGACGGCTAGGCTTGAAGACTAGGATTAGAGTGTTGCAATGGAAAGGCTCTATCTTACTTCAGGAAAACAAATGGCTCTTAATCTTAGTAGGGACATGAGACAAGGACCTTAGCACGTGCTTGTCACCTAGGGTTTAATTCAGCAAATTATTATAACAAATGCAATTAAACAACACTACAACCATTCAATAAAGAAGTTTTGCATAAATTCACTTACATTTAACCAAGAAATCACATAGCCATTCCCTAGTTATAAACCTTCCACTAAGAGAAAAGCCAAAAATAGCCAAAACAAGCTTCCTTCAACAAGTGCGCCTTAGAATTTTATCCCAAACCCTAGAATACGGCACAAATTTCACACCTCACCAAGTGGTGAGTGAAAGATGATGAAAATATGAAGGTCAAAACCCTCAATATATAGCATACCAATGACCTTTATTAAAAATTAGGTCATCAAAAGGTCGACAAGGCCAAAATACCAAAATAATACTGTTTTACATTAAATTTCATAAATGAAACCCTAATCAAGAAAAAAGTGAGACGTCATCCCCTCCCAGGGTGACATTAGCCTTTTCTAGGGCAAATACAACGTCCTTGAGAAAAATGTTAGCCCTCCTCAGGGTTCTCCAACCTGCCACACGTGCCAAACTATCCTGTCTGTCTGCCAAAACGTCCATGAAGCAAGGATGACGTCATGAACTTCTTGGGTAACGTCCTAGGCCTTCCAAGTCCAACGTTCTAGTGAAGGCGGCACAATCCCCCTAGGTACAGGTCTGCTCAGCTGCCTTTTGTGGATTCTTCTGCTCTTCCCTGGTACAAACGCTCTACCCTGTCTCTGCCCCCTGCTAGGGTCTCAGTATCCATCGGGTGGGTTTTTCAGCCCCATGGAGGTATGAAATAATCATCTCCCCATGTGTACCTGTCTTACGTGGTACCTATCCGTCGGGCATGGTCCTGCACATCAACAGATATTCCCTCCATGGGCTCATAAGTCACAGGGATCATATCAATGTCAATCACATCTAATCATCAATATTATTAAACATGTGCATAAAAACCCTTTACCCCAGTCAAGTGCTCAAATACATTATACAAGTCTGCAATGCAAGTTTTGAGGAAGTGACATGACATCCTTTTGGGCTAGTGTCTACTAGAAGAGGGATATTTCTGGAAAGGATTAAATCCATGTCATGTAAGTGGGTGAGGTGGATGGGGATGCATGGGAAAAAGGTGCAGTGATAACAGGGATGACTTGCCGGTGGGTGCCTCTGTGGAGGGTGAATTGCACCTGTCATGGATGAAAATATTTCCAAGCCCATTCATGCCTTTTATATTCATTATTTTTCTTCCAAGATGATAGTCAAAGGACACTACCCTAGCTTGGTGACCAGTGGTGGCAATGTTACCCACAAGCACTTTCACGGGAATGAGAAGGATGGCTCATGATGAGACCCCCTTTCTCTTGGCCACGCAACCAAGAGTCACTACCCCAGCGTGGTAACCAATTTCTAGTAGTGTCATACCATTAGGTAGACATGGACCTAATAGGCTGGCTCATGATGAGACCCCCTATCCCTCAACTAGGTCTTGTTTTGTTATTTTTTTACAGGTCCCTCTGTTTATTGCTGAGAAGCTTTTTATTTCTTTCTCGGGGATCCTTGGGCAAAGCATCTCAAGGTTTTATTCTTAGGATTTTATTGTCAGCTTCTTTTACCCCCCAGGCCTTTAGCCCATTCTTCCCACAAGGTAAGGTACAACCCCTAAATGATTGGCTAACCCTATGCCCAGACCAATGTAATGGGATGGGTGAGCGAGAAATAAGATGGAAATTCGTATGTATGATGGGAACAAATGATGGATTTTCAGAAATCCACCCAGTGGAAACTCAAAACCTATGGACACAAGCTTGCTAGGGAATCCTGTCATCCCCCCCAGACATGGTCAAGTGGACAAGTATAAGATCCAAGCGTCCGTTAGAAACAAAAGGAATAAAATTCACATATTCAAAGGTTTTGAGGATAAGAGTGACACATACCATGATACTCGGACTCATTACCTCATGGAGCAAGAACCATCTCTGATACAGGACCAAGCCGAAGGTGATGGATGTTGTTGCTGCTGCTGACAAAGTTGAGGCACTGAAAGGGAGAAAATATGGGCCCTCTAGGGCCATGCTCAAGTCGATCTGGCTCTCAGTACTCCATGTCTCGGACCTGTGGGCCTCTAGACATAATCTCCTAGTTATCCCTAAAAGTGGGGGATAACAGGAGTGAATGGCTTGCATGATGGATCTAGTCATTCTAGTGATTGTGTTGACACTTTATATCTTCTTTTGTATGCATGCATGCTTTATGCACCTTCCCTCTCCTCTAACTGTATCAACATTGAGTTGCCTCTTCCCTTATTCCTTTTTCTACATTAACTTTCCTATGTTTTCTCACTTTAATAAGTCAAACCATTTTTACATTTTAGATATTGAAACAAAATACTTTCACTTGACTTTTATTTTTTCTATTCAATACCCAAACTTTGATTCTCCTATATATCTAACATCTAACACAACCCTTTATTTAATATCACTTTATTTATCATAAGGATTTAGGACCCCTAACAAATTATTGAGTGTTACTTATTCTAACATTCGATACGTCCCATTGTCATTTGTGAAAAAGTGTTGCCTATTGTATGGGTTAACATGTGTGCCTCAATTCTATGTCAAATGACTTCTGTAATAACATTTGTTTGTGTGCCTTTTAACAAAAGAAATTTTGACAGAACAAAACCAAGCATTACATATATTTTGTGAGTTGTGTAACATGCACAACTCTCTCATTAATTTCAGTTTCGTCGATCAGATTTTGTCAATGAAAAACAAACACCATAATTTGACAAAAACATAGCTCGTTTTCTCTCATCAACGAGTTTCTATTCATTCCACATGAAAAAAATTTATATTTTTCTACAATATACACCTTGAAAGCTTCAAAATATTTTAACTTCTTTTCTCTAGCATACTCATGTCTACAATGTTGTTGTATGATACCTCTCAAATGCTCATGGAATGTGTGTCAGTAAAAACTTATGATTACATGGGCCTTGTTACCTCACCCATGCTATTCTTTTC
>JASDQU010752013.1:0-31814 GCA_032191745.1 Picea mariana
TGACCATCGGACTACCAATGCTAGCATACAATAATGAACTCCTCAAGTATCTCGATCCCCCCCAAATCTCATTTGTATTTTGAAACTCAAACTAGTGGAGGAGGGAGAATAATCCTTTTAACTTTGTAGTGCTAGGAAAAGAGGCAATTAAGTAGACAACATTCATCAATCAAGGCTTTGATTAATTATGTCAGTTAGAGTTTCTACACCATTTCAATGTTTATGTAGACTTATATAATAGATATAGATCTCTATGTTTTTTTATTCTGATTTCTATCTCATTGTAAGAGACTAGTTCAAGTTATGTTCAAGAGGAAAAGTTCTTTCCTCTTTTGATATGTGATATTTTCTGAACAAATAAATAAGACTTGATCGAGGTTTTGTTTCCTTGTGTTTTGTATAGGATTCCAAGAGTTCCTTTGGTTAAGGCCAACTCAAGGGGATAACACGAGTATGCTCATTTCAATATTGTCATTAATATTTATGTTGTGAGTTTATTCAGATTTATGTAGAATAGAGTATTTCCTTTCTACCAATTTTGTATTATTGACACTTTCATTTACAATAATAGGTTTACTTTAATGCATTTTATGATTGCTCTTATGCCTTTGAATTGTAATCATTAGTGCTTTGGAACATGGACATTGTGAATCTCTATAAACATGATTGTTAATGTTGTGATTTCTTTCTTCTTYTTTTTTCTACAAAAAATGGTTAGCATAATATTACATCTTAAATACATAATCCTTGAAGAAATTTTGAGCAAATTCTAAAATTCCACTTCACTATATAAGGTTTTGCATATCAGTCCAAAGCCTTGTTCCTAGTTACCCCTATATGGATATATCTTAACATAACACCTAGTAACATACATATTTTGAAATACATAAGAAAAAACTAAAGAGCTAACAGTGTTAATAAAGCTTCAGATCAATGTGTTATCGCACATGTTGTAGTTTTGGAAAATCCCAACACAAACACCAAGTGTGTGACACAACTGAGAACACCTATCACTATCACCTCAATAGATGTCCCCCTCGTTTTAGTGAAGAACAATTCCAACACAAGGGAGGATTCTCGGTGACCCTAGGGGGATTGAAAACGAAGATAGAAAGAGATTGAAGAGTATCACTATAGGTCAAAATTAAATACAAGAATGAAGCTTGGGAAAGAGTCTTGGGAGATGGAGAATGATTGCCAAGGTCATGTACCTACAAAACAATGTTATACCTTCCTAAACACGACAATAAATGATGATAAAAAGCCTCAAAACCAATGGGGAATCAGAAAGGAACCTTGCTATCCAAAAATTGCAGCAGTATGGTGATATATTTCAGCAGTAATGAAGTTATAATAGTTACAAATTAAACCATCAAAATCAAGTGTATGATGTTGGAAAATTAAGCTAGAAATTAGTACATAATCTCCCAATATTTAAACCAAGACTTTGATAGCAAGAGAGGGATATTATTAAATGTTATCAGCCAAGTTTTATAATAGCCTTATGACTATATCAAAATTTTTCTACAACAACTTGTTCTAGTCACTAAAATCAACAAACAATCCACCCAAACAATATCCTTTAAACAATAAATCAATTATGCCACCTTGCAAGTAAATTTCAGTGGTAGAAAAGTGAGTAAAAGAATGATAAAGAGCGAGTTTGATGAATCCCTAATGCTTTTAGCTTAATGCTTGTTACAACAACTTAATTACTTGGAAAATCAAGATGCACTTAGGGAACACTATAGCTTAAAGCATGTAAAGTTAAATTCCAAACTTGAACAATTCAATCTCCTTGAAATCATGTTTACCAATGCACAATATTCAATCACCAATGCAAAAGATTATTGTCTTGTCTATTGGTTTATGGCATCTCTTTTTTATGAGCTAGGGTTAATTACTCCTCTAGGGGTGTAATCATTTTTACTCCCTATATTAAACAAACCTTAGCAAGGTTAAACCACGAGGGTGTAATCCTTTTTACTCCTTGTAGCAACCCTTTAAAATCCTTTTCAATGAAAATAAAAGATATATCCTTGATGGAGTGTGTATGACTTTATACTCCTCCGAGGGTTTGAAAAAAATAACATTGAAATCAAGAACAAACACATAAAATTGCATAAATGTTTTACCTAATCCAAGAGATAGCATGAAAAACCCTTACTTATCAAGATATTCCACCATAATTTCCAAGAACAAGCATGCAAGAAAAGTCGCTATCCTTCCTTCCACCAATAGACAAGTAGAGCATCCAATTGCATAAGAGAAAAGAGAGAGCGAAATTCCCAAGTAGGGTGAAAATTTTAGCCAAGAGTTATGTAATTCTCAAGTGAGTTATGTCTAGTATAAAAGTGAGATGACCTCTATTTATATGAGATCATCTAAACTAATTTTGTCCACATAAGAATTCCAACAACAAATTAAAAGAGGATCAACCCCTTTTATTTGCATGTACAATTTGCAAAAATAAAATTACATAAAGTAAAACCCTCCAAGGGATGATGTCATGCCCTATAAAGGTGACATTAAGCCTCTAAGTGAGACGTTGAGCCTCAAGATGAAATTCGTTGGGCCTCCAAAGGCCATGTGTCCATCTCACATGTGTTGGAGTGTCATCATTATGCATCTTCTTCCTTCAAACCACATCACACCATGCTTGTAGCCATCAAGTCCACTGTTACGGAAATATTTCTCTGCGAACAAGTGAATTTTCCCTTCGAGTACAAACCCCTATACCAAGACAGAAAACTAGTATTGGACACTACCATTCCTATAGATTAACTGTATCCATCGAAAAAGAGAGTAAAAGGGATAATATGATGTACCTCACTTTTGACGTTTGTCCAAGCTGCTCCAATCCGTGAGTCCTGAACAGTACCTGCAACAGACAACAAAAGACAAACGACTATCTCCTACTCTAATGGATTAGACAAAACCAATCTATCTATGAAGATTAAGACAAGCATATACAAGTACATGTAAACACATACTAGAAGGAAATAGGCCAAGTATATTTATGAGAACTTTAAAAAGGAAACTTACAATCTTTAGATGATATTGCAACAACCTCTCCAAGTCCTCCTCATCCAACCCTTGCTCGAAAGATCTACGATCGGAATAACAATGCTTTGCTGATATTTTCCTCCCTTGTTCACCATGAGAATGCCTCCATTTATATCCTTTGAGAAGCTTAACCACCTTAGTTATGTTTGGAATTAGTTGAGTATATGGATCCAATAGTTTTGATATCTTCCTTAGATGCAGCCTAAGGCTCATATCTGATCCAAACCAACTCGATCCATTCATAGCCGTCCTTTAGAAGAAAAAGGGATTTCTTCCAATATTTTCTCAACCAATTCGATGCTCCCTTACAATGGGTAACATAGTGCTACAACACTCCCTGCTAGACAGGAAAAGAGCGCAATCTCTCCCTGCATATCAGCAGAGGAGTGTTGATCTTCCCAAAAGTTTGCCAAGATGACCAATTCTCATAGAAAAACCTTTGTTCTGAATGCCTGATGATGGGGATTCTTATTTTAACATGTTTTAGGGGTTGTATCAAGTGTTTTCATGGTGTCGTTTGAGATGCGACACTTATGGAATGAGACAGTGACACTTATGACATTTGCGACAAAAGTGCGACACTTGCAACATTGAGAATGTGATATTATCGAAGTGAGGAATTTTGTTGTGTAACAGATTTCGCCCCAAAGTGTGAAGTCAGAAAATGAAAGTTGTTGGCTGAAACACTTTGTAGATTATTCGAAGCAAGGGTATGGAGTCGGGGAACCTAGTAGAAACTGTAGACAACCATCAAACAATGTTAATATGTATTCCATTCCTGAGGCAGATATACCTATGCTCGGACTATAAGTGACTCAAAGTATGGCCGCCAATACATACACTGCGGATACATATTGACTAAGGTAATGACCACCAGAGATACAATGTGGATCCATACTTCTATGACATGAACTGATCGTAGCCACAAAAAAATACACAGTGGAGCTATGAGATGATAAAACATAGCCACAGACCAATACAATATGGATCTATGTAACAACATTTATACCAACATGCTCAAATGATTTCATTCACAGCTTGGGAAGAACAGATAACAAAGTGAATTATCAACCCCGGGTCTTCATCCCAATCCCGATGTAGTATGAATCTAGCCATGTAGATGATTTGATGTCTAACATGGTAGAAACCACTTGATTACCGGTCATTGAGGTAAACCGTTAACAAGTGGAAGGGAAATCACCAATGATTTCAATGACTCCCAAGGTACCCTAGTACATTCTAGCGAATGTGAATAATTGAGTTGAGGTCAAATATTCGTGGAATCATCCGATCAGAGTTCAATGATGTAAACCTATTGTCGAAATCAAGGAGGCATGCCATTGAGGCATGAAGGTCCCAATCTACTAACTGGTTTCTAAATCTAATTCCTAGATGATGTGTTGAAGTCGATAGGAAAAGACTCGTTGAAGGAGGGCCTTGATATATTCCCCCATCATTGAAACAAAACTGGCATAGGAAAGTGATAAGATATAGTAGATGAGCACATACTGACACGGGTATGGAAACTGATAATTGTGTAGATGGATCACTCTCGAGGAAGAAAATTCCCTTGAACACTGAGGCACGATGTGAGACTTGGAAGCATAAACGCAGAGTGGACCAAACCATAATGCAGCGAGTGTTGAGGCATTCTTTGGATGGGTCAAAGAAGTGGAAAGACTCATAGAATTGGTTTAGTGCATAGGTTTAGTGGATTATCCAAGTGTTCACTGTGGAGGTTAAAACAAGTGTCGTGTTCAAGGGTGACTACAAGCACTGTTTACAAAAAATTTCAAGAAACTTGACCCACTTCCTTCAATTTCCCCCCCCATCCAGATAGATGAGTATCTATTTTTAATTTAACGAGATCGAGGAGGATAACACATGCTCGATATAACTCACCTTCGGTAAGTTCCTCTTCCTTTATTTAATGAACTGGAAGAAGTAAGGCTTTGTTTCCATATGGATCCGTCAATGTGTAGTTTAGTGAGTCCAGAGAAGGAAAAATCGATGGTTTTTTATATTTAGAGAGTCTGAAAAGAACTTAAAGGCGACTCCAGGGTTGTCCTTTTTCGTAATTTTAGTCTCCGAGGTCCGAAAAAGAGATAAACTATTACTCGGAAGATGCCCTTTCGAACCTTTTAACGAGTGTGAAAGGAAACAAGATCACTCGACAATCTTTTCATGTTTAAAGAGTTTGAAAAGAGCTTAAAGGAAACTCTAGGGGGTCCATTTTTCGTATATCCTTTACAAGTATGAAAAAGTGATAAAAGTATACTCGGTTACAATCTCATGTATTTGTGAGCATGAGAAAGAACAAAGAATAAGCTCATTGGTGTTACAAGTTCATCAAAAAAACTCTGCTTAAATTCCTGTAAAAACAAGTTGTTATGGGAAAAAAGGCATTAGTAATTTCTAAAAATGACAAAAAACGCAAGAAATAAACTTTATAATAAGGAGAAATGACCAAATTTGAACATATCAAATATTAAATTAGGGAAACAATTCATTTTTACCTTTGTTTTTACTATTTTCCTCTCTTTGATTTTTTTCTTCTTTTAGAGCATTTTTTGGGCATTGTTTGCGGGGGATGTGGGCGACTGTTTTCAAAATCGTCTAGATCAGGTTGGTTGCTTCCTCCTCCTCATTTTTTTCCTTGTCTTTTAATTGCATTTCATCCTTTATTTCTTGTGATTAATCTCCTTGAGAATCCTTAGAGTGTAGAACTGGATCGACGCTCCCCAAGGTATCGAGGGGAGCGCCAATCGCGATTTCAACGCCCTGGTATGTGCGTTGAGGGAGCGCTAGCGCTCTGTTTTACTCTCTAAGGGAGTGCTAGGCGCAAGATTTAATTTTTTATTTATTTCTAGGCTAGAAAGAGAATTGTTTCTTTTGAAGACTTAACTAATGATGATTAATTGATGTATTTGTAGGTTTCATTCATAGCTAAACATGATTGAATGGAAAGAACACGAGCACAAGTTTGATGACATCATTTCTCTACAAGACCCTCAAGTGAGGGCGGCCTTACGCAATTGTGTCTTGCTCAAGTACTTCAAACTTCAAAATATGAGGAAAGAAGTTCTATTGATTGAATACTTGATCGGTCTATGGGATGACATTGAGAAAGCATTCTATATAGGACCACATATGCTTGAGATATATATGTATGATGTATACTTTCTGACGGGGCTCTCGAGGAGAGGGGATCCCATTCTTTTGTCCAAAAATCAGGCTACTCCACAACCGACCGAGGCATATGTTGTCTAATACTGCATACCAGGGTCATGGTTGGCAGGAGGAAGGATCGTTAAAAAAGGCGTGATGTATATATCTCTCTGATCTATCATGTTCGCTATCACCAAGTTGGAGGGAAGCACTAGTCCCCATATCGCTTCTAAATCTAAAATTGCTTATGCCATTCAGTGCTTGGAACCTAGGTTATTCAGTTGGAGCACAATGTTCTTGAGGAATGTTAAAGGGAAAATATCCAAATGCAGAATGGGAAGGCAAAAACAGTTTGGATATGGTTCTTTCTTGCTCTCATTTTTCCTGGAGCGGATTCCACAGATGTAACCACATGTTGCAATGATAGCACGCCCTGTTACTGAGCCTCGCATGGAGAGGTGGAATAGTCTCTCCCCCAGGTTGGGGAACGATCCCTCGACTCTTAGATTCACTGTCGACTTCTTCACATGGTGGAGGAGGAAGCTGGTGGTGATCGAGAATTTCCCATATGCTGGGGTAGATTTCAGGGGTAGTGCGGACTTGGTACTTCCCGAGGGCATACAGTGGGATGCATCAGGTACGAAATATCGTAACCTTGTAACAATATTTTTTTATTTTTATATGTTTTTGGTTGTACAATGAGGGATATAAGTCATTTTTTTTCATCATGCAGGCAGAGGTGTGTCACGTCTGACGGAGATGCCAACATTAGGGCATCGCGGAGATTCACATGCGGTGACAGAGAATGATGTCGTAGTGGGAGGACTCTGAGAGGTGGAGAAGAACCTTCGAGGATTGACCATGGGTATTCCATCCCTGAGGAGGCGAGATGTGCCTCTAAACCTTCAGCGACATACAATTGGGGTCTCTGAAAGCCTCAATAATTTTCTACGATATGTGACACAAGCGACAATGTGCTATACGAAGCACAATGTGATACAAGGGGACGAGTAGTCTCCAATCATTTTTTAGTATTTATAATGATTCTATGGGCATGAGGTACCATTTTTTTCCCCGTTATGTAATTTTGTATGATGTATTTTGAAAAAAACGTTTGCTATCAAGATTATATATATAAACGAGTTTTGCGGTGGCTACCCATGTTGTATTTTTTGTTTTATGTGATGTTTTTGTACATATGATTTATGCTTCAAATGTTTATCTATGCACAATATACCAATCCAACATATAATTCGTTAACGAATCCGCAATCATGTTGATTTCTCTTGATATGTGTTTGTATTCAAGAAATTCAAAATCTCTTTTCATACGACGAACCCTTAGATGGAGACATAGTAAAACTTAGTTGTGAACTGCATACTCACTATTTAGTTGACGAACCAGGAGTTGAGAATCGAGGTTGATAATAAATTGATATATACCTAGGGAAGAGGCTCCAGTTAAAAGTCCGATGATGACGTGATATTCTGCAAAATTATTGGTCGTAGATTTGAGGCGAATTCCCCCTGAACTCACTAACTCGCCAGAGTGGTAGATGACCCAAGTTGTAGAAGCGATGTTCTGGGTATGTCAACTAACTCCATCTATGAACTTGAAATAGATGGGAAAGGATGATTCCATCTTTTCATTCAATCACAAAGCAAAGTATAAGTAGCCGAGGCAAAACTCGTGCATGTAAAAGAAAAACACACCAAGTCAAAAGTATATAGTACATTAATGTACAAATCACACATGCGAGATATTATATGCATAATACTTCTAGACATAAAGCCCATTTCGAGGCTCACTGATAGATATTCCATCGTAGTCTACTAACTCATAGGAACCTCTGTGCATAACACATTTTATGATGTATGGCCTATGCCACATGGCTTCTAACTTTCATGCCCCCAGTTTGTCATGATCTTGCTCATAGACTAGGACTAGATATCCTTCTGTGAAAGTATGAGGTTGGCTGGACTTATCATATTGATTTTTTATGCATTTTTGATACATCTCATTGATGAAAAAAACATCATGACAGGTTTCATCCAACTTGGTTAGATATAATAAGAATCATTCATCTTCGATAGAAGTATGGGGTAAGAGTTCTATGAGGAGTTTCAATGAAGGGATCTCAGATTCAATCGGTAGCACTACTTCTATCCCATATACCAACTGGAAGGGTGTAAATACAGTTGTGGTTTTAACTGAATTTCGATAAGCTCAGAGTGCAGAGAAGAGTTGCAAGTGACAAGAGGTTTTTTTTTCTCCCACCATGCGTTGAAGCATGGTTTTCAGGACTTTGTTGATGGCTTCAACTTGTCCATTTTCCTTAGGGTATTATGGGGATGAGTTTTCATGGAGAAAACCTAACTTGGTGTGCAATTCACCCATCATCTGGTTCTAGAAATGGGATCCATGATCAATTACAATAGATTGTGGGACACTGAATCGAGTGATAATGTGGTTAAACACAAAAAGTGTTGCCGTGTGGCCATCGTTAATAAATGTAGGCATAGCCTCAACCCATTTAGTGAAATAATCGATGACAACGATGATATAACCATGACCCCTAGCTGAAGTAGGATTACATTGCATAAAATCAATGCCCCATTTTGCAAAGGGGTCAACGGTGATAATGGGATGAAGTGGAGCTGGTTGGGTACATGATTTATTTTGAAATTTCTGACAGGGTAGGCATTTTTAACGGCGTCAATGCAATCTTTGAATATGGAAGACCAAAAAGAACCGGTATGTAACATTTTTTGGGCTATAGCCATCCTAGAAAGATGACCGCCACAAGCTCCAAGGTGACAATCATTTAAAACTTTTTCATCCTCTTCATGGGTTAAGAAACATCATAAGACAATATCAATTCCACAGTGGTACAAGGTGTTGCCAATGATAAGGTAGTGTTTTGAGTGGTGTCTAATGTGATGTCGTTCATCACGTGAAATGATAGGCTGAAAACATTAGGTCTGGAGATAGAGAATAATATCTCCATACCATGGATAAGACGTACAAGTGAGGTGTTAACTCCCCAAATAAATCATTGGTTTTATTTGATTATTAGATGATAGGTTGGTTCCTAAATTTGATTTCTAATTTTTATCATTAGATTAGAGAGTCTGTTTTTCAAAAATAATCCCAAAAGACATGTTGGTTTTGGTTTGGTCAAGAAATTGGCAAAACAGCAGGATTCGGTGGTTTAGGTGAGCCACTAGCGTGCTCATTAACCACCGAATATGTTCATCTTCGGCAGATAAGGGGTCAAGGCAGAAGGCAAGTAACCACCGAAAGTTTGTGAACGAAAAAAACGAAAGCTCGTGCTTTCGCACGAGCCAGATGTCAAAAATCCACGCAATGATTAGATATGCAACCGCCGAAAGCTCGCATCGTGGTAGATGATGTTCATTCGTGGTGTTCAGTTAGCAAAGGTTCAAAGCACCTGCGTATTATCCATTACATGAATCATTTCAAATCCACGCAGAGCTGTCATTACCAGATACGATTGCACAGAGCTTCCCTCCTTTTCAGTGGCAGATACATCAAACATCATTAGCAGGTTGTTCTTTCATTTTGAAACTCAATGTGTTGTGATGAAGCCCGAGGATTGTTGAAGATAACTACAATCACGCGATTTTATCAACAAAATCGTGATTTCAAAATCTTGATTCCGCTTTTCTCTGGTGATTGGCAAGCTGTCTCCGAGTTCATCCAGCATCTTGAGCCAAGGAAATCTGATCGAGTCATCAGGTAAGACTGGAAGCCATCTCCTGTCAAAATTTCATAAATACAAATTGCCCCAAAAATTTGAAGTTTCGTCTTTCTCCAGTTAGACTGTCATTCGAATGTGAGTCGGTATTTTAGTGAATTTATCAATCCTATGCTCTGTCAAATGATTTCACCGTTTGTTCATAAGTAATATCGACTGTATCCCTAGTTCCCAGAACCGTTGTTTTCCAAACACCTGGTTACCCACAGTTTCAGACACAATCAGTATTGAACCACGGCAAAAGCAAGCCCTGCTTTGAGGTCAGAAGTGGATGGCATGTGGTATTTTGAAGAGCATCTAGAGGTTGCATAGTGCTTTAAACAGGTCGAAGTTTTCTCATATTGTGAGAAATTAACAACCTTCCACCAACAAGTTGCTGAAGCATTTGCCCTCTCATACGATGGAAGGATTGCCAAAATAGGCAGAGAGGAGTTCATTATAGATGAAGCATCTATTGCCGAATACACAGGGTTGTCTAGGACAGGGAATTGCTGGTTTAAAACCTCTTCACCTTCAAATGTTGAGTTCAGGTCCTATCTGTTACCAGTCCATAAAACCTTGACATGGAAGAAGGACATTCCCATGTCCTATCTGGAGCTAAAATGGCAGAGGAGATCGAAGCTTAGCTTCTCTGGGAGACGACATAGATCTAGTTCTTGATGATAGACAAGAAATAGACACTATCAGGTTGTACATTTTCTATCTGGCGACTCCATTGACGAGGTGGCTCCCAAAAGAGCTCACACCAGGGCAAACCCAGAAGGCCCATTGACAACATCAGTTCCTGATCCAAAAAAGATCATCAGCAAGGGAAAAGCTGTGCAAAGACAGGCTTCCGGATCTGCAAGTGCAATTGATTCAGGTATTCCAACTGATACTCATCCTTTCATATCTGAAAAGTCTTTGGTTGAATCCCCTGCTGAAACCCAAAATTCCCAAGAAATAAGAAATTCATCTCAAGTTTCTAAAGTAGAAGAGCCTTCTTTTTCTTCTAATATTACTGATTCTGTCCTTGAGGTTGACATTTCATCCCATCCAAAAGAATTGAATACTAAATCCTCCCCACAGAAAGAAGATTCTTCTTCATCTCCTTTGGATTCATCACCTAGAAAACCTTCGAAAGGTGTTTTACACACTTACACCAATCTGCCTGTTCTTGAACAAATCCTCCATGATCTGTCCTCTAAAGGGGAAGAAAATTTAGCATTGTTGCTTGGTCAATTCTATAAAGCTTCTTACTTTCAATCTACTTCCGAAACTGTTGCTCAGGGTGAAGTAAGACAGTCAGTCTTTTCCAACTCAGGAAACTCATCTCCTCCACCATATCCTCCAAGTTACCCATCTCCTCCAACCTCTCCTACAAGTTCCTCGTCTATATCAATCACCAAGACTGCCATGGATGCCCCTTTGACCAGGATGGAACAGATCTTGGAAAACAGATATGCCCCACTTGTCTTGCCAAATCCCCTGTTTTCCATGCCCACAGGTGACTACCAGAAATATATGCCTAAGTTCATAGGAGCAGGGGAGTATACAGCTGAAGAACACATTGAAGCATTTTATGCTTATGCAGAAAACATAAATATTTCAGAGGAAGACGTGTGGACTAGAGTTTTCGTTCAGAGTTTGGATGGCCAAGCCCGAAAGTGGTTCAAAGAGCTGCCAGCAAATTCAATCACTGGCATTGAACAATTAGATGCAGCATTCTTGAAGCATTGGGGAGAAAGAAGAGATTTGTTGTACTACATTTCTGAATTTGGAAATTTGAAGAGAGGAGATGGAGAATCAGTCTCGGATTTTATCAAGAGATTCAACAAAATGTTTGGTAAGATCCCTACAAAGATTAAACCAAGCGATGCATCGGCAAAGATCGCATTCTCTACTTCCTTTGATGCAGAGTTTTGTCTTATCCTTAAAGAAAGACGAGCAGCCACGCTTGCTTTAATGCAATATGCTGCTCTCGAGGTTGAGTCTAACATCACGGCATCACAACAGCTTAAAGGAAGGACTGAGAAGAAGAAGGCTGCTGTTGAGCCCTCCTCGTCTTCTAACAGTAAAATGGAAAAAATGGCTAAGATGCTGGAAAGTCTGACTTCCGAAATGTCTAAATTGAAAGTCCAAAATCAGCAACTAGCAAGAACAAAAGAGCCAAATACTTTTGCTCCCAGAAATCCAAATGCTTTTCCTTATAGAAGGAATAACCCACCAGTTCATATTCTGCAAAGAGATAGAAATCCATCTGAAGAGCAGAGGATCAAACCACCTCTTCAAAATGCAGTGTTGGATGAAGAGCAACAGCCATCTATTGATGAAATTGAAGATGCTGATGAAATAAATTGTTTCGGTGATGAGAATGAGTCCTCATTTTTGACACAGGTAGATTATGAGGAGGCCCTGATGGATCAACAAATTCAAGAAGCAAGTGTAGAGGAAGCTGTCTACTTGACAGATGATTAGAAAGGCTACAACCTAAGATCGAAGAGTGATGGTCCAAAAACACCCATTTCTGCCCCTGTGAAGAACAAGGAAGATTCTGCCCCAGTAAAAAGCAAAGAGGTTGCTGCCAATCAGCCTCCAGCTCCTGAAAAACAAAACACCCCTTCAGCCAAACAGCAGAAGAAACAAATTCAGCCTCCAGCCAAAGAGCAAGTCAGCTTAAAGACTCCTTCCCATGAGGTAAAGCTTTCAGACAGACCACCTCCCTCTTTCAATTTTGAATCTGAAATTCAAAAGGTTAAGATACCCATGCCTTTAACTGAACTCATGAAGAATGAAGTTTTTAAAGCAGCCATCTTAAAGTCTCTTGAGTCTAAGACCTCTCCATCATATGATTTCGTTAACCTACAAGATGATAAGCCTAAGGTGACCATAGGGCCCATGATAGAAGACCGTGATGATTCTTGTCCACCATTTTACATATCTTTGAATGTCCATGACAAAATCCTTCACAATTGTCTACTTGATTCTGGGGCATCACATAACCTCATGCCAAAGGCTGTGATGGATGAGCTTGGTCTCGAAGTCACTAAACCATATCAAGAACTTTTCTCCTTTGACTCTAGAAAGGTCAGATGTCTTGGCCTCATCAAAGACATGGTCATAAACCTTGCTCAACTGCCAATGAGGAGCATGGTTATGGACGTGGTGGTTGCTGATATTCCACCTAAGTTTGGGCTGTTGTTGTCTCGTTCATGGGGAAAGAGATTAGGAGGTACATTACAAATGGATCTGTCCTATGCTACGATTCTAGTGTTTGGTGGGGAGATGAAAAGACTTTATAGGGAAAACCAGCTTGCTTATATCATCAACGATGGAAAGAATTCCGTCAATCATCCTATCTATGTTGTGGATACAGATTTTGGCTCATGCATCCTTCAGATTGATGATGGGCAATCAGCTCCTATGCAGCTCGTGAAGCCTATTGAACAATAGGCTGAAAGTGAAAACATTGCAGTCTAGACTATGTACTTCGATGGGGCTAGCACTAGAGACTCAGCAGGTGCCGGAGTAGTGCTGATCTCTCCTTCAAAGGAGACCATATCCTTGTCCTTCAAGCTCGACTTCAGAACCACTAACAACATAACATAGTATGAGGCTTTGCTGTTGGGATTAAATTCAGCAAAAGAGATGGGAATAAAAGGTTTGAAGGTGTTGGGGGATGCAGACCTCATCGTGCAACAAGTAAACAACACTTTTCAGGCCAAGCACGTCAGGTTAAAAGCTTACAGAGACGAGGTATGGAAGTTGCGTGACTCTTTTTCTGTTTTTGAAATTTCATACATACCAAGGGATATGAATCAGCTCGCTGATTCTCTTTCTGTTTCAGCCGGCACATTCATTCCTCCCCTGCCCCCTAAGCTCAGTTATGAGATTCAAGTAAAATATCGACCCTCCTTATCCGATAATGTCAAATATTGGAAAGTTTTCGAGGATGATGATGAACTCAGCAGATTTCTTCAAGTGGTGGATGAGTTTTTTGATCTGCACATTGATCAGCAGAACCTTAATGTGGAAGAATCACAAGAACCTGAGCTAAAGAGAAAGTTGGGTCAGCATGAGATTATTCAGTTACCGAACAATTATATACCCCAAGGTTTGGTACCCCTGGAGAGGCTGTTTGATCAAAATGATGTCCCTTACCAGCCAGACAAAAAGGAGAAAGACCCAGCTGTCCAAGAGCATGACATAGGAGGTAAAAATCAGCCCAAATTTATTAATTTGTCTTCTGAATTGACTTCTGATGAGAAGGCAAAATACTCTAGTGTTTTGAAGGAATTTTTCGATGTATTTTCTTGGAATTATAGTGATTTAAAGACCTATGATACTGATATTCAACATAAAATACCTCTTGAAAAAGACACTATTCCTTTCAAGCAAAAACTCAGGCCTATCAGTCCTCTCTTGCTGCCAGTAATTGAGAGAGAAATTAAAAAACTCTTAGATGCCAAGATCATAGTTCCTTTGAGATATTCAAAATGGATTGCCAATCTGGTGATCGTAAGGAAGAAGAATGGTGAGGTCATATTGTGCGTAGATTTCAGAAACTTGAACAAATGCTCTAAAAAGGACAACTATCCTCTTCCTAAGATG
Organism: Picea mariana; assembly: GCA_032191745.1. Taxonomy (NCBI): domain Eukaryota; kingdom Viridiplantae; phylum Streptophyta; class Pinopsida; order Pinales; family Pinaceae; genus Picea; species Picea mariana. Next base: position 14,603 of record JASDQU010752013.1, read on the forward strand.
GAACACTTGCTGCAGAGGATCTCAGGGGCAAAGGTCATGTCTTTTCTTGATGGCTTTTCTGGTTACAATCAGGTGGATGTCCATCCGGATGATCAGGAGAAGACTGCGTTTACCACTCCTTGGGGGACCTTTATGTACTCCAAGATGCCCTTTGGATTAATGAACGTCGGGGCCACATTCCAAAGGGCCATGGATATAACATTTGTGGGAGAAAAGGACAAATTTGTCCTCATATACCTTGATGATATTACAATGTATTCCAGCAGCCATGAGGAGCACCTGAAACATCTGAAAAGAGTGTTCTTAAAGTGAAGACAGTTTGGGATCTCATTGAATCCCAAGAAATCCCAGTTTGCTCTAAGGAAGGGGAAGCTCTTGGGCCACATCGTGTCAGCGGAAGGTGTAATGATTGATACAGCACGAGTGGAGGCAATCCAAAAGCTGTCCTTGCCAAGGTCAAAGAAGGACATCCAGTCACTGCTTGGTAAGATTAATTTCATGAGAAGGGTTGTGCCCAATTTTGCCGAATTAGTCAAACATATAACTTGCATGCTAAAAAAGGGGGCTGAGGTAATGGACAAACAGCGTGAGAAACTCTTTTCAGGATATCAAGCAAGCGATCGTTGAATCTCCGATTCTGATCAGCCCAGATTACAGTAAGACTTTCTACATCTTTTCTTTTGCTTCTTACGACACAGTTGCAGCAGTCCTCCTTCATAAAGATGATGAAGATTTTGATCATCCAGTGGCATTCTTCAGCAAGACACTCAGGGATGCAGAACTGAGGTATGACCCTATCGAGAAACAAGCTTATGCACTCATAAAAGCTTTAAAGTCATTTAGAATTTATATTCTTCACTCGAAGGTCATCGCATATGTTCCCTCATCTTCGGTAAAATATGTTTTGACTCAGCCGGATATTGACGGAAAGAGGGCGAGATGGATCGCAAAAATGATTGAGTTCAATATCGAAGTAAAGTCCACCAAGCTGGTAAAAGGCCAAGGCCTTGCCAAGCTCTTAGCGGAGGAAAATCATAAGTTGCTGGATATTAATTTCATAGCAGAAATTTCAGAAAATTCACAGACAGAGTTGGCAGCAGAAGGGCAGCATGATAGTCAGCAAGTGGCAGAACACTTGGTTTCCTGTGAATGGTATTCTGGCATCATACATTTTCTGCAAAAGCTTGAATTTCCTCCCGAACTCATCTTGACTCAAGCTCGGGCTCTCAAGCTCAGGGCTATCAAATTCTGCATTTATAATAATCAGTTGTATTGGAGGGACCCTACTGGGCTGCTTCTCAGGTGTTTGGATAAGGAAGAGGCTGTCGAGGTAACACATCAGTTTCATTCGGCTATCTGTGGTGGTCATCACTACTGGAAGACTACTGCCCATAAGATCCTGAGGGCCGGATACTATTGGCCTTTCCTCTTCGCAGATGTGTGTGCATTTGTTAAATCCTGTGACAAATGCCAAAGATTTACTGGTAAGCAGCAGCTAAAATCTTTACCCCTAAGGCCAATTGTGGTAAATGGACCTTTCCAGCAGTGGGGTTTGGATTTTATCGGTGAAATAAATCCTTCATTCAGTGGCCAACACAAGTGGATTCTGGTAGCCACTGATTACTTCATGAAGTGGATAGAGGTGATCCCCACCCGGAATGCTACACACCAGGTAGTTATGAAGTTTCTCTATGAAAATATTTTGAGCAGATTTGGATGTCCAAAGAGGTTGGTGGCAGATAATGCAGCAGTGTTTAAATCAGAAGCATTGGTGGACATGTGTGAATCAATGGGCATTCATCTCGTACATTCGACTCCATACTATCCTCAAGGTAATGGCTTGGCTGAATCGTCGAATAAGAGCTTGATCAAAATCATAAGAAAACTGTTAGAGGAAAATAAAAAGAATTGGGATTCCAAACTGAAATTCGCTCTGTGGGAAGACAGAGTGACTATTAAAAAATCCATAGGAACTTCCCCTTTCAAGTTGGTTTATGGGACTGATGCTATTTTCCCCGTTCAGTTAGTGTTGCCTGTGGCTAAGTTCTTTCAGGAGGAGCAGACTGAGAAAAATGACATGGTAAGAAGGATGCTGGACTTGGTGGAACTACAACAAGCTCGTGAACAGTTAGTGGACAGATCGGAAGCACATCAGATGCAGATCAAAAAGACATTTGACAGAAAGGCGAAGCTGGACAGTTTTCAGATCGGTGATTGGGTTCTAAATTGGGATGCTCTTCGACAGGAAAAAGGCAAGCATGGAAAATTTGATTCCTTGTGGACAGGCCCTTTTATGATCACTCAGGTGCAAAACAATAACACTTTCATTCTGCAGAATCTGGAGGGTGAGGAAGTGTTCAGTGGCCCGGTAAACGGGCGGTNATCTAAGGTTGCAAAGCCTAGACATTGTAAACAGTCTTAGTTTGTTTTATTTTGTCAATAACTCCATGCCCAATGGAACACTAGCAGATAGTTTAGTTTTTAGGTTCTTTTCCAGGAAAGGCATTGATTCTATGGTTCTTGAAGCCTCACAGGGAGGCATTTATCCCCAATAGGAGCCAGTGTTAACTCCCCAAATAAATCATTGGTTTTATTTGATTATTAGATGATAGGTTGGTTCCTAAATTTGATTTCTAATTTTTATCATTAGATTAGAGAGTCTGTTTTTCAAAAATAATCCCAAAAGACATGTTGGTTTTGGTTCGGTCAAGAAATTGGCAAAACAACAGGATTCAGTGGTTTAGGTGAGCCACCAGCGTGCTCATTAACCACCGAATCTGTTCATCTTCGGCAGATAAGGGGTCGAGTCAGAAGGCAAGTAACCACCGAAAGTTTGTGAACGGGAAAAACGAAAGCTTGTGCTTTCGCACGAGCCAGATGTCAAAAATCTGCGCAATGATTAGATATGCAACCGTTGAAAGCTCGCATCGTGGGAGATGATGTTCATTCGTGGTGTTCAGTCAGCAAAGGTTCAAAGCACCTGCGTATTATCCATTACATGAATCATTTCAAATCCACGCAGAGCTGTCATTACCAGATACGATTGCACGAAGCTTCCCTCCTTTTCGGTGGCAAATACATCAAACATCATTAGCAGGTCGTTCTTTCATTTTAAAACTTAATGTGTTGTGATGAAGCATGAGGATCGCTGAACATAACTACAATCACGTGATTTTATCAACAAAATCGTGATTTCAAAATCTTGATTCCGCTTTTCTCTAGCAATTGGCAAGCTGTCTCCGAGTTCAGCCGGCATCTTGAGCCAAGGAAATCTGATCGGGTCATCAGGTAAGACTGGAAGCCATCTCCTATCAAAATTTCATAAATACAAATTGCCCCGAAAATTTGAAGTTTCAGCTTTCTCCAGTTAGACTGTCATTTGAATGTGAGTCGGTATTTTAGTGAATTTATCAATCCTATGCTCTGTCAAATGATTTCACCGTTTGTTCATAAGTAATATTGGTTGTATCCCTAGTTCCCAGAACCATTGTTTTCCAAACACCTGGTTACCCACAGTTTCAGACACAGTCAGTATTGAACCATGGTAAAAGCAAGCCCTGCTTTGAGGTCAGAAGTGGATGGCATGTGGTATTTTGAAGAGCATCCAGAGGTTGCAGAGTGCTTTAAACAGGTCGGAGTTTTCTCATATTGTGAGAAATTAACAACCTTCCACCAACAAGTTGCTGAAGCATTTGCCCTCTCATATGATGGAAGGATTGCCAAAATGGGCAGAGAGGAGTTCATTATAGATGAAGCATCTATTGCCGAATACACAGGGTTTTCTAGGACAGGGAATTGTTGGTTTAAAACCTCTTCACCTTCAAATGTTGAGTTCAGGTCCTATCTGTTACCAGTCCATAAAACCTTGACATGGAAGAAGGACATTCCCATGTCCTATCTGGAGCTAAAATGGCAGACACTGCTGAAGGCGATTTTGGTATACATAACCTGTGAAGGGCGCTATAGCAGGGTGATGTACTACCATTTTAAATTGTTGGACCACTTCACAGGCAGAGAACACTTAAACATACCTTATTTCTTTCATAGAACCCTGATCAAGATGGAAAAACAGGTAAAAGCTCAGCCTACTAAATTTATAAGTAGGATATCACATCAGGCGTTGATTACCCTCCTTGTTAAAGAAGCTCTTCAGAGGAAGCAAATAGAATGGAGTTTCTTCTTGTTCTGGAATGAGTTTCAGACAGAAAAACCTCCAGAGATAAAAGCAAAGAAGTCTAGATGCAGAAATGATCCTACTCTCAAGAGTAGTCACAAGAGGAGAAAGGGAATTTCAATGCCCAGGTATTCTATCAAAGCCTCACCCAACAATCAGGGAGGAACCAAGAGGAAGTTAAAGTTTGAAGACAGAAACCTTTCCATAGGGAAAAACCCCCTCAACCTGCCTTATAGTGACTTTGATTCAGAGCAGGAGATGGAAAAAGCACAGGATACCTTGCAGATCAAACAGGATGCCAAACTGAAGATAAATATACCTCCATCAAAGCCTTCAGAAACACACAGGCAACCAAAAGCAGAAGCCTCATCAAGCAGGCCTCAGAAAGGTAAGACCAGGAAGATCAATAAGCTTCTGTGGGAGATCTATGAGATGGAAGTACTTGAGAGGGTATTCAAAAAGGAAAACACAGATCTCATAGAGAGAAACGCTGAACTGTTCAAAGAGAATCAAACTCTTAAGGAAAAACATGATACTATCAAAGGTAGAAACAGAGAGTTGATTAGAGAAAATATGAAATTGTACAGGCAGATCAGGACTCTGAGACTCAAGCTAAAAGAGTTTGAAACACCTGAAGAAAAACAAACTGGTTTAGACACCTTGGCTAATCTAGCCACAACCATAATAGATGTAACAGATTCCCCTGCACAGTCAGCAAAGGTTCGAAGGTCTGCTCGAATCAAGACTACAGTATCTAAGAAAATTTAAGTGTTAAAGGAGGTTTCAGAACGGTCATTTTTGCAATTTTGAAAGGTCTTCAAAGTGCAACTGTCGGTGGTTTAGGCGAGCCCCACTGTGCTCATTAACCATCGAAACAGGCGCTTTCGGTGGATAACTTACCCAAGAACTGTTCCAGTCAACCACTGAAAGTCTGTGTGTCCAAAATTAAAGCGAGTTTTTACACAGGTCAGGGATTTTTGATATGAAAAGATTTGGAACCTTTTCCAATGCATGTCTAATGAATTATCAGATCCAGTTCAGCAGTTATTTTTGATATATGATGGAGAAAAGAGGTATTTCAAAGGAATATGGATACTTTCTGTTGAACAGAAAAGCAGGATACTGTGCCACATCAGCCAACTCGACTTGGTCTCCATTGGAGAATGATCATATAGCCTTGGGAGGTTGTTCTACACTACACCAACAGTCAAAGAGGAAAATCAGGGATTGACCTCATTTTGAGGAAGCATCCCACTTATTTTGCAACAGTTTTTGACTTACTATTTTTAGTTGATTTGATCCATGTTTTTAGGATCAAAGAACTGCTTTGTAATCCTATAAATATTAGAAAAGAATATGAACCAAGGGTTCGATTTTGGATGCTACCACGCTGCTACTGTAACAAAAAGACTTATTCTTATTATATGAAAGATTTCAAGCTTCCCTCAGTTGTGTTGTCAGACTTCTCTCTCCTGTCTCTGATATCTTGTGAGTGAATGTTCTTTGTTAATGATTATTTAATCTGTATATGACTGTCATCTCATATGTTGATTGATTAAGTTGATAATCATAAGATATTTCTTGGTTGTTAAGCCCATTGTGCTTGTTGGTGTGAAGTATAATCTGGTTCAATAGCTGTTTTCTTCCCCCCATTTTATCAAAACTTGTCTGACTGCATTGCTAGAAGGCCTTGTGATATTTTATATTCCTAGACAGTCTTGAAAACACAGTCCAACCCCTAGATATTCATCTTGATCCACAAAACACCTCAATTATTAAGAAAACATTTCCCAAAAAGAGTTAGTTACCAGGCATCTCCGACTTACAGCCTAGGAGAGTTTCCTGGAGTGATAACATGAGGAACATGGATTCATCGGGAAGAGAATCACTGGGCTCAATATTCTCATCAGTATGGGGAAGATCGCAAATTAATTCCACAAAAACCAACGATTTCTTAGCCTTGGATTTGGCAAACTCAAGATTGAATTCTTGAAGAATGATGATCCATTTGGAATATTCCCCCCCAAGTACTTGACGAGTCAAGATGTGGTACATGGGGTTCGAGTCTACAATGACCATGGTAGTGCGTAACATAATATAATGGAGAAATATTTGGATGCAAATAACTGCTACCAAAGCCAACTTTTCGACATGTGAATACTGGAGTTTAGGACCTAATAGACTTTTACTCAAATAATAGATCACATGTTCGGTGTCATCATCATCCTCTTATACTAACACCATAGCGATAATGGAAGTAGAGGAAACCAAATAAAGGATATAATATTTCGCGTAATTCAGTGGGTACAAAAGAGGTGTGTTCATTAAGGCATGCTTAGGAGCATCAAATGAGCACTTAGTGGTTGCATACCAGATGAAAGGGGCATCTTTCTGTAGCAATCTCATGAATCCTTTAGTGATTTCGGTGTAGTCTAGACCAGGCTAGGCATAACACCTTACTTACGAGCATGCCAGGCATAGGCATCCCACCTACCTAGCTACGAATATCCCAACCCTTCTAATACCCGACCGGTAAATACCTGAATGAGCTACGCGAAGGCCCCTTATAATTAAAGTAGTTAGTTAAGCCCCCTTATAATTAAAGTACCCAACCCTTCTCACTTATTTCCTTGGCTTGGCTTACTTATAGCCTTTCCCCCTTATATATAATTAAAGTGCAAATTAAACGACGTAGAAAATTTTCCTTCCCTTGCAAACTTTGCAGTTGGGTAAGATTGTTGGGAGAAGGTAAAGCGAGAAAGGATTTGAATTTTAAGGGATCCACCCTAATCCCATCTTTAGAGACTACGAATCTAAGGAGTCTCCCAGATTCAAATAAGAAAATACATTTATGGGGGTTCAAACGTATGTTGTAAAACTGACATCGAAGAAATATGACTCGTAGGTGACCAATATGGTCTTGTCGATGAAACAAGTGAGATGGTAAGTCATCAAGATAAGGCTCAACGATATGTTTGATGTCGTGGAATGCATATGACATGGCCCACTAAAAAGTGGCTCCAGCGTTTTTAAGGCCAAAAGGTAATTTATGATAAGTAGAAGTTCCCAATGGCCAGATGAATGTCGTTTTATGTTTATCAACCAGCAAAATGTCAATCCAGTTATATATATAAAATCCATCCATAAAAGAGAAAACGATGCTTCCGATGTAATTATCGATAATTTGGTCGATAAAGGGTGTTGGCTAATTGTCCTTGGGACAAGCCTTATTGAGATCCCAATAATCGACACAAACACGAATGGTCCCTTGTTTCTTGGTGACCAAAACGATATTGGAAACCCATTTGGTTAGAGGGACGGGATAAATAAAACTATATGACATAGTGCAAGGTTCTTGAGCCAAATCTTAAAGGATGTTGTAGTTTTGAGCAACACACGAATTAGGATTAAATGTCGATTTTCAAATTGTGCTCTTGGGTGGGCATAAGATAGAGTCAAAGTTAGGTTTCTCAATATGGAGTGGTCCAGATGGAGGAGTAACGGTAGTGGGCGGTGGATTTGATGTAGTATCATTAGTTATTTTCTCCTTGTTAGGTTTACTTGGAGGTGTGTCATATGTCGTAGTGCGAGTGGTAAAGTCTATCCCATTAAAAATGTAAATGTGTGCACTCGATGAAGCTTCCTCATTAGGAGGATGATTTGGATTACCTCTTGTCGGAGGTGCAATGGTTTGTGCAACCAATGACTACTATTGTGGAAAAGGATGTGTCAATACAAGGGGTTGAGAATTTCCTTTAAAAAGTTTGGCAACTGCGTCTCAATGAGGACAATCTCGTGTGTAGTGATGTTCACCACAAATGAGACATGGAAATTTTGGTTTTCATTGTGGTTGTTTCTTAGTAGAAGGTGGTTGTGTTTGTGTTTTTTCATTTTCGGTTTGATTTTTTTTTCTTGGGTTTATTCTTAGTTTTATTCTTCCCCCCTGAATGTTGGGAAGAAGTATATTGAACTGCATTCACCTTAGATATTTGAGTCGATGGGGAGTTTGATGCGAGCGTAGTTGATCCGGTAGGAGGGGCAATGACTGAATGATTGGTCATGTTGGTCGAATATGAACTGTACTAGGTTTTGACAAAACCGATAACTCCATCTGCATGAGTGGTGGAGGATGGTTTTGATGGATGGGGAGTGTTTGGAATCAATTCATACAAAGTACCAGATGGGGAATAAAACAAGTCCAGATATTGGGCACGAGCAATGGATTCCTCTTCTGTAACGACACCACCCATGGCTATGTTACGAGAAATAGGAGGTAAAAGAGATTTGGTGAACCATTCAACCAGTGATTGGTCAGGAATGGTTGCTTTGATCAATCGTCGTCGTTGTCTCTATTCATGAATATGATCAGAAATATGTATGGATTTGGTTTGACAAAGGGAGTTCAAAATTTTCATGTTGGTTTCGTAGAGGATAGGTAATTGGAAGTGCGTGAGAAAAACCATGGCAAGTGAATTAAAATCTTGAAAATTCCCGCGTTGTAATTCAATGTGCCATTTGGTTGTTTTACCCATAAGTGTACGTCGAAAAAGACGTAACCGAATAGAATCATCCATTAGTGAATTTGGTGAGAACCATAGATGAAAGGTCATAACAGGGTTATTAGGGTCTTCACCAGGTTTTCCGTCAAATTTCAGAATATTGGAAGGAAATTTGGAAGGAATGACTGGCCAAAAAGGGGAGTGTAATATGGGATCGTTGGTTAATATTGAAATATTTGGTAGATCTAGAGTGGCTAAGAATGGTAGTTGTCGAATGACCTGTGGATGATACTGGTGTGGCATAGGGACACTAGTAGGACCGTAAACTGGTTGTGGTGGATATTTATAGGCAATAGGTCCTCCCATATGTTGTTGATGTTGACCAACAAAAGTAGGATTCAATTGTTAAGGAAAGTGCATAAAAGGAGAAGGGAAAACCATTTGGCCCTGGGGAGGATAGCTAGTGTAACCCGGGGGAGGATAGTTCACTTGATTAGCTTGAGGTGGATAACCAATTTTCCCTTGAGGAGGATAACTAGGTTGTCCTTGAGGAGGGTAAGGATTTGGTCCTTGGGGAGGAAAAGATGGTTGACCTTGAGGACCCCAAGTGGGATTCAGGACTCTCGGGAATGGTTTTCCAGAAGGATTTGGATTTGGTATTACTCCTTGCGGGTTGGTTTTCAAAGGACGTACTTGATGTGGTTGATGGAATCAACCTCCCTAGGGTGGTCCCTAGGATTATGGGGGGTTTCTGGTGAACAAAGGTTGAGATTTCCCCCCTACCATTGGTTAGGTAGAAACTGGGATGTGACCGGTAAAAGGGGGTTTCCCCCTAGTTGGAATTGGTGTGTTGGAGGACGGTTTCCCCTAGGTAGGGATTTGTCCACTATAGGGGGGCTTCCCCCTAGTAAGGATTTGTACCGCAGTTGGGTTTAGTTTTGTGGCAGGGTTTTTCATTCTGTGATGCGAAGATGTCCCAACAAGATTCTGTGGAGTACACGAAGTTGTAGCTTGAAGAGGGATGAGAGGTGTAACCGTCAAGGTACTTTGCACATGACGGGGTAACACGACTCCTGTTTCACTTTGAAATTTTCATGAAGTGATAGAAATATTGACTGTTGGTTCAACAAGACAGTCGATGGGATGACCTGATAGTCCTGCCTATGCACTGATGATGGTAGAAGTGTGTGGAGGCTCAAAAGGTGGTTGGATAAAATTTAATTTTTCATAAAGGTCTTGTACCGATGGACTTCTCCATACAGAAAAAAACTGTGTTTGTTGTGGATCTACCATTTCATTAGAACGGACAGGGGTAGTATTCTTCGATAAAATATGGTTGTATTGGTTCCATATCTAGTTGATTATATGGCCTTGATGATAGGTGGGGGTAATTTTCTACTACAATTTTACCTGAGGAGTCCAATCGAACAAGGAGTGGATTGAGAGGAACTATCAAAGATGGCTTGATAGGAAAGATGGAACCTTCCTCAACCATAAATAAATCTCTTATAGGATTTTCTAGCAAAGGAGTAGCAACACTCCTAGAGTCTGAATGATTTTCAACCTCTTCACGTTAAGTGTCTTCAAGTGAGTTAGGAGGTAAGGGTTCATATCATTCTGTAGGAAACCCTTACATCCTATGTGATATACAAATACCTTTATCATCCACAGAACCAATTTTTAAGACAACTTAAAGTAAACAAACAACACTCACTAAAAACTATAGAAAACCAACAAGGAAACATTGCCTTCTCTCAATGAACGTACTAGTTGGTGATGAAATACAACATCGTGTGATCAAAGTGAGAAGGGGATAGGATATGGGAGGGTGAATCAGTGACTTTGGCGGCTTTCTTAACAGACTTACACCTTGGTGCAAGTTACCTCACAGTGTTACCCTCCAAGGAGCCTGAGTGAGTTTGACCAACGTTTGTTCCAGGTACAACAAAGATTTCCCTTCACCGTCACCTTGTGTAAGGGCCCTAAATATTATGGCTACTAAGGGTACCAACTCACAGTTAGCCTCTGGGAAGGCACAATCAACAGTCAAGTCTGAACATATGTGCAGGATATCAAGTCCTAAATTCTTCAAGAGAACTGAGGACAAATGGACCGGTAAACTCCAGAGGACCCCGAACGGATTCAAAATTCATGAAGCTCCAAGACCAAATGAAAAGAGATGATCCTCAAGAAGATCCCCCAATATATGATCTTACTACTACGATTGGTTAAGTCTCTGAGGGATAATCTTTGATCTCTCCCGCATGCGACCTCGTGTTTAACCCTTGTGTGAGAGGGGGATCCCAATTATGCTTATGCGGAGGTTGGATTTACTCTCCCTATCACAATATTTTCTGTTTTTCTTGAATTATTTGGAGAGTTATTCTCACAGCCTATTCCAAAGCTCTATTCCTAGTCTATTGTTGGTGTAAAGTTATAAAAATATAAGTTTCTAGTTTGATTTTAATTAGCGTTCATTTTCATGGTTGTTCGTTAGACAAAGGTGAATGATAGTGAAACTGATGATGTTTGAGACTCGACTCCAAAAAGGTGAAAAGAATGAGATGAAAACTTTCTTTTCAATGAACTTATATCTATGGGAAGGAGAAGAGTTTCTTTTATATCACTAACAAACACTTAAAGAATGCAAAATTTTATACTATTTCGTTCTCAACAAGAATTCAAACAATTTTCCAAATTATAAAGAAATCCTTTCCAATATCCAAAACCGATGCATACCGGAATTTCTTTGTTTGATTGCAAAATGAAAATTAAGATGTTCGTCTAATGCTTCATGCTTTCACTAATAATGAAAAAAATTTCACTATTGTGATTCGAAAAAGAGGAAGAAAAAGTACACAAACAAATACACTCTTAGCAGAAAATAAGAAACCAAAAGAAGAACAAACTATCAAACTATTCACTCAAAGGAAAAACACTAAAAAAAAAGTCACACTTTATAGTCTTTTGGTATTGAGTAAAGGATCAAAGATAAAGAGAACAATACTATGATCAATGACCTTCCTTATGAAAACCTACAATCAATCAGATAATCGAAAAGAGCAGCAAAAAGAAACCAAGTTTGAAAGCGAACGGTTGATTTTTGCAATAAGGAAAGGCAACACAAACTCAATAAAGACTAAAATAATGAAAGGTATCGAGTTTTAAGTCAAATATAAGAAATATCTGACATAATAGGATTTGAGCCATAGAAAAATATCTAAGGATTATGCCCTACAAGAAAAAAGTCAACAATTTTTCAAAGCAAGAAAAATCAACACTCTGGTATCCAAAGCACCAGAGCTCTACAACACTCCCTAATAGACTATGGGGGAGTGCTGATCAAGCAATCAATGATCTGACTTAAACTGAAGAGGGCACTAGTCCCGAGACAAGTTTTAGAAAAACCCAGAAAACTCAAAAACACAAGGAAATTCAATCAGAGACTCTGTGAGACAACTTAGCAAAGACAAAGGATGTAAGGATAGATTAAATCAAAAAACGAGATCTAAATATAGACAAAAGCCACGGAAAATCCAAGGAAAGAACAAAAGCTGAAAATTCTTCCCCAGTGGAGTCACAGATTTCTGTTACAGAAATATTCCCCTATAGATAGGTGAATTTTCCTTGGGAGTACAGACCCCTCTACCAAGATAGAAAAATACTATTAGACACTACCATTCCTATAGATTAACTTTATCCATTGAAAAAGAGAGTAAGATGGATAATATGATGAACCTCACTTTCGATGCTTTTCCAAGCTGCTCCAATCCATGAGTCCTGAATAGTACCTGTAATGGACAACAAAAGACAAACGACTATCTCCTGCTCTAATGTATTAGACAAAACCAATCTATCTATGAAGATTAAGACAAGCATAGACAAGTACATGTAAACACATACTAGAAGGAAATAAGCCAAGTATATTTATGAGAACTTCAAAAGGAAACTTACAATCTTCATATGATATTGCAACAGTCTCTCCAAGTCCTTCTTGTCCAACCCTTGCTCGAAATATCCACAATCAGAATAGAAATGCTTTGCTGATATTTTCCTCCCTTGTTCACCATGAGAATGCTTCCATTTATATCCTTTGAGAGGATCAACCACCTTGGTTTTATTTGGAATTAGTTGAGGATATGGCTCCAATAGTTGTGATATCTCCCTTAGATGTAGCCTAAGGGATAGATTCGATCCAAACCAACTCGAGCCATTCATAGCTGTCCTTTAGAAGAAAAATGGATTTCTTCCAAGATTTTCTCAACCAATTAGGCCTCCCTTACAATAGGCAATAGAGCACTACAACACTCCCTGCTAGATAGGAAAAGAGCGTTAGTGCTCCCTGCATATGATTAGGGGAGCGTTAATCTTCCCAAAAGTTTTCCAAGATGACCAATTCTCATAGAAAAACCTTTGTTCTGATTGTATGATGATGGGGCTTCTTCTTATAACATATTTTATGGGTTGTATCAAGTGTTTTCATGGTGTCGTTTGCGCTGTGATACTTACAAAATGAGAAAGCAACACTTATGGCATTTGCGATAAAAGTGTGACACTTATGACACATGAAAAAATGAGAATGTGACATTATCGAAGTGAGGAATTTTGATGTGTAACACCCACCAAAACCCTAACCTCTACATGATTTCAAGGCTTAGATGGTGACGTCCTATGCCTCCAAAGGCCATAGTCCAAGTTCAAACGGCTACGATGTCATCCTCTAGTGATGTCAATGTGCCTCCAAAGGCAACATCCATCACCTCATGTGAACAAGAGCTCCAGGGTCCTCTTCCCATCTTGTGGGGTATGGAATCCATCCTTGGGGTCTTCAAGCCCCTATGAAGTTCAAAATGGCACAATTCCTCCATGTAATGGCTCTTCACCTGACAAGGTCCTGCAAAGACAAACACGTACACCCTGCAAGGGTCCACAAGTCACATGTATCATGCCAAGTAAGCCATATTTAATAAAAGAACCACCCGAACATGTGAATTAAATCCCCCCTTTTAAAACTAAACAAATTCTCAAATACCTTATAAAAATTTCCAAATTTAAGTATCGAAGGGTTGTCATGGTGCCCTGTTGGGCATATCAATCCCCAAGTCAAGGAGTGTTTCCCAGGAAGACCCTCTCTAATTCATGTAATGAGTATGAGGTGAATGGGCGTATTACTTTTGGGCATGGATTTTCTTGACATACAAGGGCTCATATCGTCTCATTTATGGGTGCCTTTGTAGAGAGTGTGCTACATCCTCGTTTGCAATGCAAAAATTTTCCAAGCCCTTTATTTCCCATTAATTTATTATGCTCCAAAACATTGAGTGTTATGTGCAATGGAAAGTAAAGAGCACCAAAATGTCACTTGGAGCTAAGAACACATTGAATGCCATGTGCAAGGAAATTAAAAGACACCGCAAATACATTTTGTAATACCCCTAGGCTGAACCCCAATTGTAAATGTAAATGTAAATATGCTTATAAGTTGGTGAGCTGATGATACAGGGTCTTTGGTCATATTTTGTGTGCATTAAGTTAGTTTGTGGGAATCTCATACCAAAAGAAGAGTGTGCACATTCTAGAGTTCTCTACACATCGGATTGAGTGTATGATCTTAAGGTCAAGGAGCCTTTGTATATATGTTTTGGTTTATAGGCTGGTGAGTCAGGTTATTATAGGCTAGAATGCTTATATGTTTATTAGGCCAAAGATCCTAGATGTTAAAGGTCGTCATGCCTATATTGTTATTGTAAATTATACTCTTATTATTAATTAAGTATACCACTACATGCACACCAACCAAATAAAAGAGATGGGGGGATAAACTCCACTAGAAAGAGGTAAGGGAGCTAAGAGTCTAGGAAATGGGCTAATCTAAAAGGGGCTTGAGCCTAATGGAATATTATATTAATATTCCAAAAAAGTTAAAGTATGGATATAAATTTATATATTATATCCTAATTTTCTAAAGGGAGGACAAGAGATTCCCTTGGGTGCCATGTGTCATAAAAGGCACATGCATATATATAATAGGGAGATTTAGTATATTTCCCATCATTCATGGATTATCCACTTAGGTTTTCCTACCATCCACTCGTCCACGCTACCATGGGTACTTGTACCTAGTTTGGACTGTAGGATGAAGAGGCAGGTTGTCGGTCTCGTGGTCGAGGAAGTGAATTGTCAGGCCTGTAGGAATTTCTCTCCAGGTGAGAGATTTTCTATGTCGAAGAAATAGGTTTTCAACCCCATGAGTAATTTATCTAGGCAAGAAACTACTTGGAATTTTTCCCTGGTGTGCTGGGAAATGGCTACATGGATATGAGACTTCCTGTCCGGCCTGTTGTTGAAGCCCCGGAAGGGAAGTGGGGTAGTTGAGGGAATGTTAAGCAGAGAAGGGGCACACTTCCTTGGGTGGGATAGACATGCGGGGAACGAGATACTGTAGGCTAGTTGCAACAATTGGGCACCTTGGACCGAGCAATTATGTTTCTTGTTAGACCTTAGACTTTCTTAGTATTCCCTTTTCCCTGGTAGAGTTTATCCCCAGCTTGGGGGTGAACCACTACTGAGATTACAAATAGTGTGGTCTATGAATGGGAGGAACGTGCAAGGTATGCACGCAAAATCATGTTGCTAAGAATGAATCGAAGATGGAAGACTCCTTGGGGAAAAGGGAAGGATACCAATCAAATGTTGGGGATGTAAGGAAGATCATATGTACAAATATTTACCTCGCATAAAATAAAAAATGAGGACCTTGTACAACAGTCAAGAGGCTACTACAATGGAATACATGGGCATAAATATTCCAAGGATATATGCAGCCCTAGAATATTGACAAGCAAATCATCAGTCCCATATGATTGTGGTGGAAGGTAATATTATAAATCATCATGTTTCTATCTTAATTGATTCAAGAGAAAGCCATAGTTACATTCATTCTAAAGTAGTGTACATCTTTCATTTGATGAAAAGTAAAATTGAAATAACATGGTTTGTTCAACTAGCCATTAGAACCAAAAGAAGGATCAATGAGATTGTTAGAATTTTTCCAGTAAATCTGAATGGAGTGACTACTAATGTTGATTTGAGTATCATACCATTAAGATATTATGATAGCCTAATTGGAATGGACTCATTGGATAAGAATCATAATGTCCTACATTTCCATAACAAAACATTTGCTTGTCTTGATGAAGAAAGAAAGTACAGCATTGTGCAAGGAAATCCAAGACCCATTTCTACAAGGGATATTTCATCCTTACAACTGAAGATATGTTTCAGGAAAGGATCTCAATTGTATGGAGATCATGTGGAGGATCCAAACCAAACCAAATGTCCAAGTCTTGAATATTTTTTAGTATTGCAAGAGTTTGAGGATGTTTTCAAAGAAATACCAGGATTGCTACCAAAGAGGAATACAAATTTCTCTATGGATTTAGTACCAGGAGATTCCCTAGTATAAAATTCTCCTTACATAATGATTACATTAGAATTAAAAGAACTACAAATGCATCTAGAATAATTGTTGAATAAAGGGTATATACACCCAAGTGTTTCACATTGGGGAGCACTAATACTCTTTGTGAGAAAATAGGGATGGAATGTTGAGGCTATGTATTGACTTTAGGAAGTTGAACAAAGCCACTTTGAAGAACAAATACCCTCTACCTAGAATTGAAGACCTCTTTAATCATCTAAGAGGAGAAAAGATATTTTCAAAGATAGACTGGAGATCGGGATATCACCAAGTGAGAATCAAGGAAGAAGACGTCAGTAAGATATATTCTAGAACTAGGTATGGGCATTATGAATTTTTGTTGGTGCCATTTGGATTGACCAATGCACCAGATATCATTATGTTCTTAATGAATGACATATTCCGAAGTTATCTAGATAAGTTTGTCATTTTGTTCTTGGATGACATATGTATTTATGTCAAGTTAGAGGAAGAACATGAGCATCATTTGAGACTGGTACTACAAGTACTAAGGGAGCATCAATTGTATGCCAAGCTAAGAAAATTGTTTTTTTACCAACAGAAGATCCATTATTTGGGTTGCATTATTTTAGAGGAAGGTATAACAGTGGATCTAGAGAAGATTGAATCCCTTAGAGAATGGCCATCACCAAGGAATGTTTCAGAAGTCAAATATTTTATGGGATTATATGCATACTACAGGAGGTTTATAATAGGTTTCTCTAAGATTTCTCATCCCATAACTTATTTACAAAAGAAGGGAATTAAGTTTGAATGGACAAAAAAGTATGAAGAAAATTTTAATTTATTGGAGTTACTTACTAGTGCACCTATTTTGAAGATTGTTGATCCAAATGAAAATTTTATGGTATGCACAAATGCATGCAAATAAGGACTTGGTGGAGTCCTCACTCAAAATAGACATTTCATTAGTTATGAGTCCCAAAATCTTAAATAACATGAGAGGAATTATGCCACACATGATTTGGAACTTGTTTCCATAGTTCATGAATTGAAGATGTGGAGACATTATTTAATGGGAAAGAAATTTGAATTAAA
>JASDQU010752014.1:11091-23494 GCA_032191745.1 Picea mariana
GGTGGCAGCTTTATCTCTGAAAAGAGATGTGACGACTACGCTCATTCGCAAGAAGATGATCACAATGAGGCTCTTAAGGCCGTTTTATGTTAAACATGAATTCCAAAACCCTATATATCCAAAAACCTAACCCTGGGAGATGAAACGCCAAAAGTCATGTGGGCCTTGTTTGGGTAAGTTAGTACATTAACTTCCTGGGGTCGTAACTTTTGCATACGATCTCCATTTTAGTCACGTGATAGCCCGTTGGAAAGGTCTTTTCGATAACTACGCATTACGTCGTCAAAATCTAACTCTATCTATAGTTTAATTGTGGCGAACCAAAATAAAATTGTTTAGGGCCCCAAAACGGCCATGGAAGTACAACAAGATGTGATGACATCAAAACATACAAAATAAGAAAGTTGGATTAGGAAGACTGTCACAAACCGGTTACTGGCGAGGTTGAATATGCTCCACCAACCTGTTGTCTCTGGGTTTGACGGGGCATTGTGTAAGCACCATTGTAGGTGAAGAAACAATATCTTCTTTTTCTTTCACAAACTGTTTTTGCTGGATAGAAGGTGTTGAGGTTGCAGTGGTCTTCTGTGCATCCTTTGAACAAAGTGTGAAGCGGATGAATTTTGAAGTATGAGAGATTACCTTGCGGCACTGTTTTGGTGGAGCAGTAGTTGGAACTACCTCTGATATCCAATAGAGTTGACCTCCCAAAGTAATAATGACACTACGGGGTCTAGACTCATAGACAACATGATGTCTCCACATATATGGTTGGCCCAAAACCACATCACAGACATCAAGAGGGTCAACATCACACACTACCTCATCCTTGAAGGGTTGGATTCCATAGGACAGGCGGCGTTGTTAGCTATTTTCTGGATCGGATTCCAAATTAGGGTTCGAATCCATGTCTTTGACCTCGACCACCAATGACTGTTTCAAGAGACATTCATCGATGTTGTGCCAATGGATTTTATTGAAGTCACACCACTTCCCGATGTCATTCTTCATCTTTACTTTACCCTTTTTGTCCCATGTCTTGGATTGGTTGTTTAGGGGATGTTGGTTAGGGTCGTCTTTACCATGATTTGGTTGTTGTAGATTTGTAGACCTGAATTCCCATTTGTTCTGGTGACTAAATTTTTGCTCGCTTTTAACAGCATATCGATAGGCATCTCACAATGATGAGATGTTTAGGAAATCCATTTTGTTTTGTATGTATCTATGTAGAGCCCCACAGTATTTCAAAACCAGATGTCGCTTAGAGTCTTTGATACCCATCTTGGTGCACAAGGTATGGAATGTAATTGTGAACTCCTGCACTGTTTGGTTCTTCTCTTGTCGCAGTGTGTTCCATATCATGTACTGGTCTTCATAGTTATAAACAATATAGTACTGTTCTTTTACCACATCCACAAAAAAATCCCAAGTGGGCTGGACCCCATATATTCCATATTCCTCTATGGAACTTTTCTCCCAGTAAGTTTACCACCAATGTTTGACATGGGGGAGATCCTCGAGGAGTGCGAAGGTGATCTTTTCTCAATTGAAATTTTTTTGAACAGAGAAATAACCTTCTAATAGATTTAACCATTTTTCTAGGGAATCTGCAGCTCTCTGACCTTCAAATATGGGAATATCAAAATTAACTTATACCTTGAAGGGAGAGGTTCCTCCAAAATGGTCGCTGGATGAAGATACACTTGTTTCTATCAGCAAGCGTTGAAGGATGTGTGCAAAACTCTCCATAATTTTGTCCCTCTATCACGCTAGAGCTCGCTCAATAAATAGGTTAATTGTATCTTCTGCTCATCCATTTTTCTTTTCTACCACCATCGAGGGTTTCTTGGGCATGCGAGAGTGATTTTCCTCAAGAGAGACAAACTCGAGACCCAAATGTCTATACTCGGACCTCGTCGGGGACATGCAATGAAAAATGATCAAGAGCATCCTGCTCTAATACCATTAATCCAAATTATTTTTGAAACGAAATGAAAGAAGATATATTCAATGAAATACTCATGAAAATTGATAGAAACATAGAAATACAACAATACTTGATTTCTATTAATGAAAGAATTGTAAAGAGACTGAAAAAAATACAGAGTGCAAGAATCACTAGAATGGTGGTAGCTTTATCTCTGAGAAGAGATGTGAAGGCTACGCTCATTCACAAGAAGATGATTACAATTAGGCTTTGAAGGGATTTTTATGTTAAAAAGGAATGCCAAAACCCTAGACATCCAAAAACCCAACTCTAGGAGATGAAACACCAAAAGTCATGTGGGCCTCGTTTGGGTAAGTTAGTACATTAACTTCCTGAGGTCGTAACGTTTGCATATGATTTCTGTTTTAGGTGCGTGATAGCCCATTGGAAAGGTATTTTCGAGAGGGGAAATTGTTTTTTGAATCTGAATCTTGGTGAGCTGTGTGCCTTGTTGGAGAAGTTACGATGCTTGATCTGTGGAAGGTTGTCATGAACCTATTGCTGGCGGGGTTGAATCTGTTCCACCAACATGTTGTCTCTGGGATTGACAGGGCATTGTGTAGGCACCATCGTAGGTGAAGAAACAATTTATGCAATTTGCTTCTGCTAGATAGAAGGTGTTGAGGCTGTAGTGGTTGTAGGGGCCTTTTGTGCATCCTTTGAACATATTTTGAAGATAAATGAATTTTTCAGTATGAGAGATTTCCTTGCAGCACTATTTTGGTGGAACAATAGTCGGAACTACCTCTGGTATCCTATAGAACTGACCCACAAGAGTAATAATGACAGTACGGGGTCGAGACTCATAAAAAACATGATGTTTCCACATTTATGGTTGGACCAAAAAAACATCACAAACATCAATAGGGAAAACATCACGAACTACCTCATCCTTGAAGGGTTGGATGCCATAGGACATGCGACACTGCTAGCTGACATAGAGATCTCGTCCCTGGTGAAGCAACCCGGTGTTGTATGGTTGCGGGTGTGGTGTTGTCGACAACCCTAATTGTTTGACGACCTCAACTGAAATGAGGTTCTTCTAGTTGTTTTTATCAACAATGAAATGTAATGGGGTCCCATTTACCCACATCTGTGAATGGAAGAGGTACTCCCCCTCTTCAGGATCTACTGGTTCTTCTGGTTGAATTGTTATGATCACAGCAATAACAACGGGTTCTACGTCGATGATCTGTATGTTTTCAATATTTTTTGGATCGGATTTTGAATTAGGGTTTGGCTCCTTGTCTTTGACCTCGGCCACCAATGATTGTTTCAAGCGACATTCATCGGTTTTGTGCCAGGGGATTTTGTGGAAGTCGCACCAATTCCCAGTGTCATTCTTCGTCTTTCCCTTACCGTTCTTTTCCTATGTATTGGACTGGTTTTATGGAGGCTGTTGGTTAGGGCCATATTTACCATGTTTTGGTTGTTGCAGATTTGCAGACTCAAACTCCCATTTGTTCTGGTGCCTAAATTTATGCTCGATTTTGACAGCATATCGATATGCAAATCCCAATGATGAGATGTACCTATGCAGAGCCCCACAGTATGTTAGAACTAGATGTCACTCAAAGTCTTTGATACCCAACTTGGTGTGCAAAGTATGGAGAGTATTTGTGAATTCCGACAATGTTTGGCTCTTCTCTTGCTGCATTGTGGTCCATCTCATGTATTGATCTTCATAGTTATCAACAGGGTAGTATTGTTCCTTGACCACATCCACAAAAATATACCAAGTGGGCTCGGCCCCATATATTCCAAATTTCTCTGTGGAACTTTTCTCCCAGTAAGTTTCCCACCAATGTTTGACATGGAGGAGAGCCTTTAGGAGTGTGAAGGTGATATTTTCCCTGTCAAACAAATTGTGAACAGAGAAATAACCTTCTAGCAGATTCAACCATTTTTCTAAGGCATCCGCATCTATCTGACCTTCAAATACTGGAATATCAAAATTAACTTGTACCTTGAAGGGAGAGGTTCCTCCAAAGTAGTTTCTTGATGAAGATGCGCCTGCTACTATCAGCAGACGTTGAAGGATGTGGGAAAAATTCTTCATCATTTCGTCCCTCTGTCACGCAAGAGCTTTCTCAAGCAACAGGTTAATAGAATCTTTTGCTCCACCATTTTTATTTTATGCCGCCATAGAGGATTTCTTAGGCGTGCAAGAGCGATTTTCCTCGAGAGAGACAAGCTCAAGACCCAACTTGCTATACTCGGACCTTGTCGGGGACATGCATTGAAACACAATCAAGAGAAGCCTGCTTTGATACCACTGAAATGGATTATTTTCATAATGAAATGAAAGCAGAGATATTACAATGAAATACACATAAAAATTGCCAAAAACAGAGAAATACAACAATACATGATTTCTATTAATGAAAGAAATGTACATAGACTGTAAAAATATAGAGTGCAAGACTCGCTAGAATGGTAGCAACTTTATCTTTGATAAGAGATGTGATGGCTATGCTTATTCACAAGAAGATGATTACAATGAGGCTCTGAAGGTATTTTTATGATAAACATGAATGCCAAAACCCTAGACATCCAAAAACTTAACCCTAGGAGATGAAGCGCCAAAAGTCATGTGGGCCCTGTTGGGGTAAGTTAGCACATTAACTTCCCAGGGTCACAACTTTTGCATACGATCTTCATTTTAGGCGTGTGATAGCCCATTAAGAAAGTATTTTTGAGAACTACGCATTATGCTGTCAAAGTTTGACTCTGTTTACAATTTGACTGTGGAAATCCAAGAAAACACTGTTTAAAGCCCCAAAACGATCATGGAAGTACAGAAAGATGTACTGACATGAGAAATTCCAAAATAAGTCATTTGGAATAGGTGGGCGGCCACTAATATCCACCTGGATGCTATGTAGGGCTTCAAGACAACCCCGTAAGTGCAGAACCCAAAATTACAAAGAAATATCCCCATTACAGAGAAATGTGTTGAACTGAAAACCGTTTAGATGATCCAGTTGGAAGTTGGAACAGGTGGGTGGCCACCGATATCCACCTAAATCAAATAATTAGGTGTGTAAGAGGAGTGGGAAAAAATGAGTAGTGTGGATGTTTTGATGACCTGATATGAAGGGGTGATCCAGATTTATGAGCAGAATGAAATGAATAACAGACTGAATACATTAACACAGAGATACGAAGAACAACAACATATGTCCAGTGAACAATAACTTCTATTGAATAAATAAAATAGGTTGAAATTGTAAAACTGCTGAATTGAAAACAACTTGTTCGAATGGTGGTAGTTATTTATGAGAAGAGATGTGGTTGCTACGTGCATCTCTATGAGAAGAATGATTACAATGAGGCTCCAGAGGCCTTTTTAACATTACTCATGAATGCCAAAACCCTAGACATCCAAAAACCTAACCCTAGGAAATGAAACGCCAAAAGTTATGTGGGCCTCAATGGGTAAGTTTGTACCTCAACTTCTTGGGGTCGTAACATTTTCATACGACCTCCATTTTAGGTGCATGATAGCTCATTGGAAAGGTATTTTCAAGAACTACACATTATGTCATCAAACTCTAACTATGTCTATATTTTGACGGTGGCAAGCCAAAAAACAATGTTTAGGGCCCCAAAACAACCCTGGAAGTACATAAAGATGTATTGACATGAAAACTTAAAAAATAAGCCAGTGGGATTAGGTGGTGGCCACAAATATCCATATGGTAGCTATGTAGGTATTCAGATAGCTCCAAAAGTGTAGAACCCACAATTACAAAGAATTACAGAAGAACATGTTGAACTAAAACTATCAAAAGGATCTAGTTGGAATAGGTGGGTGGCCATCAATATTCACCTGGATCAGTTCTCCTCCTTAGGAAGCAATGGTCTCCATTGTGTTGAGTGCCCCCATCAGATGAGGAAATTCCTATTGAATTTGGCCCTGGGTGAGCCATTTTCCTTGGTGCAGGAGTTTCCCTTCCTTGACAACCCGATAAAGTTGGATCCTCTACTGGCAATTTCCTTTGACCTGTGTTTCCACTATCTGATTCGTGGATGCATGTTCCATGCACTTAGGGTTGAGTTATGTTGGTGTCAATTGTTCTACGATCTATGAGGTGTCCAATAATGGTGGAAAATATGGTCGTAGGAGGTCCACATTGAACACTCGGTGCAAGCCAAGGAAGGGGGGAGTATTGAGCTCAAAATAATTGTCTCCCACATCCTTGGTGATAGTGTAAGGCCCATAGTGAAGTGGAAGGAGCTTCTGATGAGGCCTTGTAAGGTGTTCTTTTTGTAAATGTAACTATATCTTGTCTCCCAACTGAAGCTTGTGTGGTACCTGGTGTTGATCATGGCGCTACTTGTACTTAGCATTGGCTTTCTGCAAAATTTCATGGACCTGTTGGCGGATGTGTTGAATTATCTCAATGAATCTAGTGGCTTTGTCGACCCCAGACTGAACATGGAAATATTATTTCTGTGTGGCTGCAAGAGGTAGTGCAACATCAATGGGACCCAAGGGTGGAATCCCAACCCCACTTGAAATGGGCTATGGCCGGTGGAGCTATGGAGAGCCCTGTTGTAGCTATGTTGAACATAGGGAAGAATCTCATCCCATGTACATGGATGCTTACAATTATACATGTGCAGGATGTGCACAATCATCCAATTGACGACCTCTGTCTGGCCATTAGTTTGAGGGTGGAAGGCAATGGATTTAGTGAGCTTGGTGTCCAACAATGACCATAAACTCAACCAAAATGTGTTGAGGAACCTGTTGTCCCGATCAGATATTATGGTCTGTGGTATCCCAAAATGGACCCACACTCGTTCGAATAAGAGCTTGGTAGTATCTGTCATTGTGATGCTCTTCTTGCAAGCTGTCAGAATGGCCATCTTTGAAAAATGATAAACCACCACAAATAATCATTTCCTTGCTAGGTGGATGGAAGGCCATACATGTAACCCATTGAGATGGATTCCCAAGGCCTCTCGGGAGTATGAGTAGGGGTGTATAAGCCTTGGTTCTTGATGGATGGCTTGGAAATGGCACAAACAGTGCAAGATCTGATATACTTGTTGACGACTTATCGAAGTTTTGGATAATAAAAATGTTTTTATAGAATGACCATAGTTTTCTCCATGCCAAAATGTCATGCCATCTGACTATAGTGAGCCTCCCAAATCATCTTTCTACACTCAGTTGCAGGAACACATAGGTGGCCTAGATTGCATAACAATCTGTCATGAATGTGAAAATTGGTGACATTCACGCCTATACCCAAGAGCCGATAGGTGGTGGTGAAGGATGTTGTTGATAAAGTTAGGGCCACTCAGATGCCTCATGCCAATAAGAATGGAGCATGGAGGTGAGTGCAGCCACGATAGATCGACTGAGGTACTGAGCGACATGATTTGTGCTCTCTGTATTATACTTGATGTTGAGATGAAACTGCTATAGGTATGTGGACCACTTATGATGCCGGTCATTATGCAACTTCCCCTGTGTCTGTATGAGCTGCAAAGGCTTGTGATCAGTGTGGATGATTGTCTCCTTTCCCAGAATGTAATGTTTCCATTGATGACAGGATTTTACAATGGAATACATTTCCTTTTCATAGGTGGGGTATTTCCGGATAGTATCTGAGAGTTTCTCACTATGGTATGATACCAGATGACTATGCTAAGAGAGAATTGCACCTAGAACATAGTTGGATGCATTTGTCTCAATCTCGAATGGTTGTTGCAGATCGGGTAAGGAGAGTAATAGAGCTAAGCACAAGCAATGCTTTATATCATCAAATGCTCGTTGTTGTGCCTTCCTGCACGTGAACGTTTCCTTTCCATCACCCTTGGTCACTTGGATGAGGGCCCATGCAATATGGGAGAATCCCAACACGAACCATCGGTAGAAGTTGGCAAGTCCCAAGAAGCTCCGAAGCTCGGTTAGTGTGATTGGGGTTGGCCAGTCACATATGACTTGGATCTTAGCTATATCCACATGTACCCTATTTTCATCAACAATGTAGCCCAATTATTAGACCATGTTCATGCCAAAGGAGCATTTTTCCAAGTCGGCATATAGCTTGTGTTGTCATAGAGTGCTCAAAACCTGCTAAATATGATGCATGTGTTCCTCCCAAGTTCTATTGAAGATGGGGATGTCATAAAGATATACCACCACAAAATAGTTGGTGAAGGGTCTCAATACATCATCCATAAACCTCATGAATTTTTTCGGTGCATTTGTTAGGCCAAAGGGCATGAACAACCATTCGAAGAGACCTTATTTAGATTTGAAAGTTGTCTTCCATACATTAGTTGGTTCAATAAGAACCTGGTGATAGCGAGACATTAGGTCAATCTTGCTGAAGAACTTGGTCCTCTTGAGTTGTTCAAGAAGGTCATCAATTCAGGGAATTGGGTACCAGTTCCTGACTGTGATTTTGTTTAATGCTCTATAATCAATGCAGAGCCGTCGAGTCCCATCTTTCTTTTGTACTAGTACAATCAGGCTTTCTCAAGGGGAGGAGATGGGTCTGATGTGCCCCTTTTGAAGAAACTCTTGGATCTGACGCTTTATTTCGTCATTTTCCATCAGTGAGCGATGATAAAATAGTCCATTAGGTAGAGGTGCATCGAGGGTTAGATCAATTGGATGCTTGACTTGGCAGTGCATCGGTACCCCAGTGGGTGAAGATAAGATGTGTCTCTACTCTTCCATGATTCCATCCATTTTCCTCTACTGCAAAGAGAGGCTATGTGTAGAGGTCATGAATGTGGTGGTGACCTTCTTCTTACCATGAACACAGATCACAAAGAAGACAAACTTCCTGGTCTGTGAAATGACCTTATTGCATTGCTTAGAAGAGATTAAAGAAATAGTGGTAGGCAGGCTACCTTTGGTATCATGTACAATTGTCTACCCAAAGTAGTAATAACACTGCGAGGTCTAGTCTCATACACAACATGTCGCTTCAGAAAATATGGTTTTCCTAAAAGAACATCATAAACTTCAACGGGAGCAATATCACACAATACCTCATCTTTGAACGGCTTGATGTCATAGGGAAGACATAACTATTGGTTGACGTAGATATATCTTCCTTGGTGAACCAATTCGATGGTATAGGTCTGCTAGTGCGGTGTCATTAGCAAGTCCAACCTCCTGACTACCTCTGCTAAGATCAGGTTCTTCTGACTTCTGCTATCGACAATGAAATGAAGCGTAGCCCCCTTTACCCACCTCTGTGAGTGAAAGAGGTTTTCCCCTTCCTCTAGTTCTTCTGGTTCACTTGGCTGGACTTTGGTGGTAGCAACAGTGGCACTGGGTTCAACATCGATAATCTGCTTCCCTCCTTTTGGATTTGATTCAGAGTCATAATCTTCCTTTGACTTGGAAGATTTCAGCTCGGACATGAGTGACTACTTGGAGTGACATTCTTCGGTGTTGTGCCAAATGATTTTATGGTATTCACACCAATTTCTCGTTCCCTTCTTCGACTTCTCATTACCCTTCTTGCGTTGTGGCTTGGACTGGTTGTCCTGAGAGTGGCCATATTTTCTCTGTCCCTTGTTTTGTGGGTTGGGGCTGCCTTTGCCTTGCTTCAGCTGTGAGGAGTTTGCAGATCCAAACTCTCGCCTCTTCTGCTTAAATTTCTGCTTGATCTTCATAGCATATCTATAAGTCGTACCCAATGATGCAATGCCCAAAAAATACATTTATGTTTGAATGTATCTATGCATACAACCATGGTATTGGAGCACCAGATTTCATTCAGAGTCTTTGATACCCAATTTGGTGCGTAGGGTATGGACAATATTGGTGAAATCTTGATCCTGATTATTTTCCGAACAAAACGAAATCACAGATATTCAATGAAATACTCATGAAAAATTCCATAAACAGGGAAATACAACAATAATTGATTTCTATTAATGAAAGAATTGTAAAGAGACTATAAAAATATAGAGTGCAAAACTCGCTAGAATGGTGGCAGCTTTATCTCTGAAAAGAGATGTGACGACTACGCTCATTCGCAAGAAGATGATCACAATGAGGCTCTTAAGGCCGTTTTATGTTAAACATGAATGCCAAAACCCTATATATCCAAAAACCTAACCCTAGGAGATGAAATGCCAAAATTCATGTGGGCCTTGTTTGGGTAAGTTAGTACATTAACTTCCTGGGGTCGTAACTTTTGCATACGATCTCCATTTTAGTCACGTGATAGCCCGTTGGAAAGGTCTTTTCGATAACTACGCATTACGTCGTCAAACTCTAACTCTATCTATAGTTTAATTGTGGCGAACCAAAATAAAATTGTTTAGGGCCCCAAAACGGGCATGGAAGTACAACAAGATGTGATGACATCAAAACATACAAAATAAGGAAGTTGGATTAGGAAGACTGTCACAAACCGGTTACTGGCGAGGTTGAATATGCTCCACTAACCTGTTGTCTCTGGGTTTGACGGGGCATTGTGTAAGCACCATTGTAGGTGAAGAAACAATATCTTCTTTTTCTTTGACAATCTGTTTTTGCTGGATAGAAGGTGTTGAGGTTGCAGTGGTCTTCTGTGCATCCTTTAAAAAAAGTGTGAAGAGGATGAATTTTGCAGTATGAGAGATTACCTTGCGGCACTGTTTTGGTGGAGCAATAGTCGGAAATACCTATGATATCCAATAGAGTTGACCTCCCAAAGTAATAATGACACTATGGGGTATAGACTCATAGACAACATGATGTCTCCACATATATGGTTGGCCCAAAACCACATCACAGACATCAAGAGGGTCAACATCACACACTACCTCATCCTTGAAGGGTTGAATTCCATAGGATAGGCAGCACTGTTGGCTGACAGTGATATGTCGTCCTTGGTGAATCCACCTGATGTTGTAAGGTTTCAGGTGTGGTGTTGTCGACAACCCCAACTATTTTACGGCCTTACCTGAGATGAGCTTCTTCTCATTGTCGTTATCAACAATGAAATGCAACAGGGTCCCTTTCACCCACATCTGTGAATGGAAGAGGCGCTCCCCCTTTTCAGGATCTACTAATTCATCTGATTGGATTGTTGTGGTCGCGACAGTAGCAATGGGGTCTGCGTTGATGATCTGTCTGTTTTTAATATTTTCTGGATCGGATTCCAAATTAGGGTTCGGATCCATGTCTTTGACCTCGACCACCAATGACTGTTTTGAGCGACATTCATCTGTGTTGTGCCAATGGATTTTATTGAAGTCACACCACTTCCCGATGTCATTCTTCATCTTTACTTTACCCTTTTTGTCCCATGTCTTGGATTGGTTGTTTAGGGGATGTTGGTTAGGGTCGTCTTTACCATGATTTGGTTGTTGCAGATTTGTAGACCTGAATTCCCATTTGTTCTGGTCACTCTTATCGGACTAGTTTTGATTTGAAAGTCTCAAGCTGCTTCAACTTGTTGTTGTTCCACGACCTCTTGTTCAACAAATTCTTGTATGACTACTTCGTTGACAGGTCCCTCTAGGCACTGTTCAACTGTAGTGACAACTTGCTCCAGTTTTGTTCCTCGGCCTTCGATCTCTATGAACAGTTGGTAAGCCTTATCCTGTACAAGTTGGAGCCTCTGAGTCACTTCCATGATTGTCCTTTGAATAATGTGGATCTGCTACTGGGCAGTGCACTGCTCTTGGGATCGCTTCATTCTTTCCACAGGTGACAGGGGCTTCAACTACTCCTGTATTGTCTCTGCTTGATACTTCACCTCTTGGAGTTGCGACTCCAGTTCCTTCAGTTATGGGTTCTCAGTTAGTTGCTCGTAGGTCTGGGCACTGTGATCAGTGAGTTTCTTACATTCCATGGCAAGGGAATTTATTCTCTCAACTGCACTTCGAGCAATTTCTTCTCTTTGGTCCCTCACATCCCACGAGGTGTTGGGCACTGTGTAGAGCTTTAAGTCTGCTATTCGTTGTTGTAGCTGCTGGAGAGCTATTCTACTTGATGCGTGACTCGGTCTTCTGCTTGGAGCTCCAATCCTGTCAAATTGAGGAGGGCTCTGTTGACTGCTTCCTTCACTTTGAGTTGCTCTGTGAGCAACTGTTCTCTTTCTTGTTGCATCTGTACTTTCTATTCTTCAAACTTTGACTAGAGAGAAACCTTCTCCTACTTTGCAACTCTACATTGTTCTACGAGTATGCCTTGCACTTGCTTCAAGGCCTGGGTGGCTTGTTTTGTTTCTTCTTGAGTGCGACGAAGGTGAGCTTCAACCCCATCAGCTATTCGGTGGATTTGGGTTGGCTCATCTCCCAGCTCTGGTTCTCCTGATGATAGGGGCGCAGTGGGGACTGCATGGATGGAATGAAGGGCCTGCTATACCCCTCAGAGTTCGATCTCAATTTTATCGTACATTTCCTCCTGCTTGGCTTCTTGTTTCTCCATGATTTCCAGCG